>JAEMWC010001165.1:190000-246216 GCA_016490735.1 Pachyseris speciosa | reverse complement strand
CGTAATAACCTTTGATCGATTAGGATTTACTTTATGTTTTAGGATACCGTAAATAAGGGCGTGATCACTCAGGCAAGGATAATAGTTCCCAGCGCATTGAATTGCTAGGTAAACATAAACAATAAATACCAATTTAACAATTTAATACCTTCGACGGTTCGGCCGTTACGGGAAAATCTCAAACCTCGGCCTAGCTATATTGACCTCGCTATCGCTCGGTCAATACGGATTAGCCTCAGTTTGAGATTTTCCCGTAACGACCTCACTCTCGCTTATTAAGTAGTTATTAATGAACGTAATAATGACGAAAATAAAATGAAATAACAAATCTCTGCACGAATACGACAGAGAAGCCTTCCTAAATTACTTGTTGCAAAACAAAAAGCAAATTCTCATTAGCCAGACGTTAGAAAGGGGAGAGAGCATGTGCATTCTCTCCCGACGGGTTTCATTAAGGCGCCCGATTCCCCTCTTCCTCTCCTCTTTCCTCCACAGGGACTAACTACCGGTGTGAAAACATAAGTACTAGTTCTTCAAAATGACAATAAAGTCTACCATTATATCTACATAGAGCTCGTATAACAAAATAAAGGTTTTTAGAACCTTGACAAAACAGCTCATGATTGGTGTTTTTGTTTTGCATTATTCTACGAGGGCGTGCAGGATGTGAAGTGATAAATAACCAACAAAGCGCGTAGCGCCGAGTTGGTTATAACCATTTCATATCCTGCAAGACCAAGTACAATATTTGTTTTATTGAAAACTCTACAACGCATTATTCAGTATCTTAATAAAAAAGCGACACTGAAGGAACCCAGAGAAAGAGAAAACCCAAAAAAGGAAAATTTGGCCACCACATGACGAATCCAAAAACGGTGTGAAAACCTTTGGTTGTGTTCTAACGTTTCTGGGCAAAGTCGAATAAATTAAATAAAACGGTCCGAGGACAACGTGGAAGCTTCACTTTAGGGTCCTTTTGCAAAAAGTGCCAAGTTTATTTGTTCTGAATGGTTATAAATGGCAGTGGTTTCGTAAAATAAAAATTCAATCATTGTTCAAAGCGGGAGGAACGGCTTTCACGTAGGAACTGAATTTGTAATCCATCAAAACAACAGAACCATGTGCGAATTTCATCAAAATGAAGACACAATTTCGATTTATTTTGATGGAGTGGAACATTGTCTCACGAAACCTGGTCAGAAACAAGATATAGGAGAGATGAGCAAGACAAATGTCGACCAGGCCCCGGTTCCTGGAAAGCCGATTAAACTATCTCTCGATTAAGGGTTAATTCAAGATTAAATTTCTTGATCCCAGGATAGCGAATCAAGGGGGAATAAAAAGGCATTCTTCAAAACAGATTTATCCTTCGATTAACTCTTTCTCTTTTAAACTCGGGATAAACCAGTCAGACCAGTTATTCACAAGCAAACGCGCGCGAAAATGACGATTTCCAGGAAAATGCGAAGTGAAGAGCCGAAGGTGTGCACGAACTCGAAGAGTCTGACTGAAAGATTGGCGTCATAAAGTTTGTTTATCAAACCTTCTTATTTGTGTCATAGTTTAAGAAAAAAAGGTGCATTTTCGGAAAAAAAAAACTCTTACGATATTGTTAAAAGGAAACGGAATGGAAATAATGATTCCGTGCAAGGCGGCGTTGGCGGTCAAGGAAACCTCAAGAATCCTCAAGTTTAATTTATAAAAACCAAAAGCGAAAAATTAAACTTGTAAGCCGAATAGGCTGGAATGGGTGAGTTAAGCTCTTCTTGATTCTTTCAGCGTCAAAGTTTAGCCATGAAAGTATTGGTTGAATCTGTATATTAAAGCTGTAAATTTTGAAACACCGTAAGGTTGCTAAATCAATTGCATGCGTACAGAGATAAAATAAAATTCTCTTTTTCAGATCGATAAGGTGATGTTCAGTTTAGAAAAATGCCAATTTATATCGTTTTATGTCCTTTCTAATACAGTTTGGTGCAAGAATTTTGATTATAATTTGTGGATTCCTCAATACACAAACGCAAGTGGTGGAACATTTTTTATAGTCGACGTGGCGCGTGTTGTTTAATTCTCGCGTTGGGCATAACTCAGCTGCATAACTAAACGTTTTACGGGTCTTACTGATGCTTATGCTTATTTTCTGCTCCGTGAAGCCTCTGCTAGAATAGATTAGCTATTTATCTTTAAATCGTTATCGCTCAAAAGAGTTCGTTCACGGTGTTGTTGTGATTGTTTAAGCTTACAAGTTAACTTTTTAGTAAGAAAAAAAAGAATGTAAGACTTGCGTGTTTTCCCACCTCGGTTCGACATCGTTCACTGTAGATGACTATTTTCTGCGGAAAATTTGATTTATACTCTCCTGAATTTAAACAGACTGGAAGTTCTTGGTCGTCAAAGTCTCCAAGACGTATTGTTTGTGGTATAAGTCTTTTTCCATTATTTCCTGCGCCAAATTCACAAACGGTTTATTTTTGTTTCAACAAATTTTATTTCAACAAATGTTATTTTATAGTGAGTAAATCCTCCTCGCTAGGCCGAAATTTAACCGTTAGTTCATCCTTAGGATAGTGCTAATCGTGCTTTGTGAACAGAATCTAACCGAAGGATAAATTTTACTCCTCGATTAGCGGGATTTACCCGTTGATTAGCGTTAATCGGCTTTCCAGGAACTGGGGCCAGGTTATGCTTCAAAAAACGGCTTCTTGAAATTTGTGTGATACCTGGCACAAAAACTGGTCCTGCGGACGAACAGAATAACGAAAACAACAAGAAGCGATTTTTCTCGTTTTTACAAAACATCGAACAGTATTAAAGTATATGTAAGGATCGAAAGTTTGGAGCTGGTGATTAATACGTTGCATCGACCACAGGTAAAAGAACATTTTCAACTTGTGATAACTTTTAATTTTTAAAAACTTTTAATGGCGAACGTCATATATATTTTTAAAAGTGAATGTCGCTGTAACCTTTGCTGAAATAGTGGTTGTTCGCTTTGTGTTGAATAGACTGGCCCATGAGCATATTTACAGAGGTGCGGCGTCCATTAGTTAAGTTATTTAACTCTTGCGGTATTTTCAGGACATGAAAATGTTTTGTTATAAGCTGAACATTAACAGCTCGGAAAATTTTCTCAGCGCTGCAACAAAATTTGTTAAACACGATGCCAGCACTGGTCTTTGTCGTTCTAACATTCTCAGCAATGCATTTCATTTTATTTCGGTTCTAGTTTCGGAATTTCTACTCTTTAATTCTGCTTTGAGACGATGTTTAATGGCCGCCGGTTAATGGCCGCTAGTTTTATTCAGCTTTGTTTTTTTGCTGGAGGGTTCATTTACCGTAAAAGTACAGCGGGCATATGAGCTCGTAGCCTGTCTCCGACCAGCCATCCAACGTGTCAGCCATCATGCGCAACGAATGAATGCGTCTGCAAAACAGCTGACCAGCAGCATTAAAAAAACAACAACAACAGCGGCAGCAAAAAGATGGTAGATATTGCGCTCAATCGAGTAAAAAAACAAGCCTTAGTAATTTTTTTTCAAGGTGGGTAATTGAGGGCAGTCCATTTTGGTAGTCCATTTAGCAGTCCATCATGGTAGTCCATGGACTGGGGGTCAATGAAATGTACCTACCCGTGTGGAGAACTATGGCACCATTTACTGATTTTGGCTTTTTAGCTTTGAACAGTGTAATGGAATTTTGGGCCCCTGCCATACAAACAATAAGATTGTAGAAATACAAATCATGCACAGGTTTATGACTTCAAGAATTTCGACAAAAATGCAGTATAATCTCCCAAAGAATTACAAGAAAATTCTTCATATTTAACTGGAAAGCACAGATTGAATCCAAAGGGATTTCTGGAGAGACTCTCTTACTGCCGCAACTTATTATGGCCTCTTGTGGTCCCTTGCATGGAAAGTAATCCTTATTTGCAGACTTGACTTCAATTTGTTTCGAGAGCTCGTACAAACTGGGAAGTGTTGACCAAGATGAACTGAGCTCACTTGCACTGTGTGTACATGACCATGTATCCAGAACTGACAGAAGCGTCTCTCAGCCTGGCTTCTCTATACAACAAGTTACAAGTGTTCGTCAGTTCGTCGTCAGAGGTATGGTTTTACAGCAGGCTTTGGACTTTTCCCATCGATATGCTTAAACATGTGCATTATTAAATCTGGAACTATTTGCTATTTTATTGTTCGCAGTTTGGAGATCAGTGGAAAGCAGAGTATTCATGCTTTTGCATAGGCATTCGTTTACGGGAGGTGATGGCTTACGAGTCAGGCCTCAAGGGGCCAGGTTGACGCTTTGACAAAGACAAAGACAAGACAAAGACAACTTTATTACATTTTCGCACATGATACAGTAACAACAGACCTGGCACCGCAGGTAGCGGAGGCTAATCGAGGCGAGCCAGGAAAAATAAAAATAAATAAAAATCTGCTAGCCTTTGTTTAAAGGAAAAAGAAACGTATTACAAAAAAGGCAAAAGAAGAACTACTTAAGAGAAAATCGTATTGCACTAGTTCATTAAGGTTACATAGCAAATTCGAAGTATCTGGGACAAAACAGGATCGGAAAATAAGGATGTACAGCTATGAAGAGTAAAAATGAAGTTTTGATATGATGGATTCTAAATCTTTATAAGAATCTTCATTTTCCAATATATTTAACAAAATCATTTGTATCTTTTTTTTAAAGTAGCTTTAGGGAGAGCCCTTAACTTAGTTGGTATCTCATTCCACAGTTTTGCACCAATTCTTGAAAAGGACTTCCTCTTAATTTCAGTAGTTGATTTCTGTATATAGAAATTCTTAGAGACCGAGGCTCGTGCCTTGTAAGAATGGATTTTCGCAGTAGGAACGAACAGGTCTTTCAGATTTGACGGCACAAGGTCATTACTTACGTCATGCATTGTTTCGGCTAGTAATTTGTAGTACATAAAATTTATAGGTAAAATAGGAGCATTCAAGAATAAAGGAATTGCGTGATCACGTCTATCAGAGAAGTAAATAAAACGAAGGGCACGTTTTTGGATATTTAAGAGCTTATTTAAATCGGTTTTGCTGGCTTAGCCCCACACAATTAAACCGTAACGCAAATAAGGAGTAATAAGGGAATTGTAAATATTGACAAGTGTGTGATGTGGAACAAAATGTCTTAATTTTGACAGCAGTCCTACGGTTTTACTAATTTTGAAGGCTATGGAATCGACATGATTCTTCCACGAGAGTTTATAGTCTATGAGGACTCCCAGATATTTAACACATTCTTTACATTCCAAATACGTCAATGTATTTGTTTGGTGATCAAGGATACAAATCTCCGGGGCAAAGGGAAGACGTTTCTGATACGGGCGGAAGATAACAAAATTTGATTTGTTTTGGTTTGGTGTAAATTTGTTCGATGTTAACCACTGAAATACATTGTTCAATTCAAAATTCATTACATTTTCAAGGGACTTAAGATTTTTATGGGAGTAGAAAATATGGGTGTCGTCGGCAAATAGATAAAAGTTAAGTTTGTCTGAGCTGGAGTATATATCATTGACGTACAGAAGAAAAGGTAAAGGTCCAAGTACGGAACCTTAGGGGACCCCATACGTAACACTAGACTTGTTAGACGACCTTTGATCAATAACTGTAATTTGTGTTCTATCTTGTAAATAAGATCTAAACCAAATATTGATTATCCCCCGAAAACCGTAAAAGTCCAGTTTATGAAGAAGGATACTGTGATCGACTGTATCAAAAGCTTTTTTAAAGTCAATTAAAACACCACAAGAAAAGGCCCCTGCATCCATATTTTGACTGAATTCTACTGACAATGTCAAGTATCGCGTGTTCCGTTGAATGCCCTTGTCTAAAGGCATATTGCGACGTACATAGGATGCTTTTTTCTTCGATGAAGGATTTCATTCTCTCATAAACAAGTTTTTCAAAAATTGTGTTAAGGGAAGATAATAAAGATATTGGTCTGTAGTTATTAGGATCCGTGTTATCATCAGATTTAAAAATTGGTATAACTTTTGCCATTTTTAACTTAGAAGGAAACGTACCAAGGTCAATAGATTTGTTAAAGACCTTTGTCAAGACGTCACTTATAATATCGCTTGCATGTTTTAGTATGCTGACAGGGCAAGGTAGAATCCATATGATTTGTTGTTAGACATAGAAAGAATTTCCAATTTAAGTTATTAGCAAGAGGCAATAGCAGAAATGTACTTCTGCATCCGTACTTTGAATTTTGGAGACAAAAAGACGTTGATAACTTCGCTGAAATTAAAGATCAAGAGCCTTGGATAAACGCATTAATTGTTTGCTTCAAAGACTGCAACTGGCCCCTGTTGTTCAAAGAGCGGAAAACGTTTGCCACTGGTTAAGCCTATCCACCGGATAAAACTACTATCCACAGGATAGTTATCCAGTGGATAAAACGTCGCAGTGCACAAAGCCTGAATAGGGCGATGAATAACTATCCACCGATAAACCACTATCCGGTCCGTTGCCATGGTGAAAATCAGTCACCTTTTCTTTGCTGAATTACGACGGATGACGTGGCAAGAAAATGACGGAAGACATGGAACCTGGAAGATAGAGAAATAAAGGCAACTGCCCCCTAAAGAACCCAGAATTATTTTAAAGACTGCCGAAAAAACTCTCAACTTATAAAAGCTATTTCACAGAATGCAACTTGTATACCGAGTGAGATTAAAGCATGGGGCTGCGTGTGGTTAAAATTGTTATCGATAAACAGTAAATTAATTGTATTAGAAATTCTGTAAATAAGTTCGCCCTATATCTGAAGTTTTTACAGTGACAGTTAATTTCCCTTTCAATAAATCGACCCTAATACTAAGCTTTTTCGTTTTTATATCTGTTGTAATTTAATTTCTCCTTTAAAGCCCTGTCGTCTACTGAAGGATGAAGGACCGCAGTAATTCAAGCTTAAAAAAATGTATTATTTATCTTTTTCCTTCTCGAAATTTCACTTGTATAACAGGGTAGGCTTGAGGAACATATTAAAGTCTCCCGTACAAATAGTCTCATATTGAATTAGAAGAATACCTCCCAAATTGATGTGTCTAGGTAGGCTGAAAGCCACTCATTAGGCACTAAGGCCACTTGGTAATGGTCCCCCCTTGAGTCTACCAATTAAAGTTTAAGTCTGAGCATTAGCAGCCATGTTATTGGACAGTTGTTTCGGCCTTGTTAGACCTCAACAGCATGGCATAGCTAGTACCCAGGCTCAAGTACCCACATGAATAAAACAAGCAGTGAAAATGTGAAGCTTGTGGTATGTGGTAAAGCTGAAAGCCACTCATTGGGAATTAAGGTCACGTGGTAGCGGGCATTACCCTTTACGTCTACCAAAACAGCTATCCATGGCTGCTAATTATTTGGTAGATTTAATGGGTAACGCCTGCTACCACGTGGCCTTAGTTGCCAATGAGTGGTTTTCAGATTAACTAGACACTACATCCCACAAGCTTCACATTTTGATATTGAATTACACGGTCACGCCTACTAATATGGCTGACTCAAATGGAACGTAGATTTGGCACCTTTTATTCTGTCATTCGTATACCGCTTTAAAAGACCTAAACGCACCTCCGGGATTAAAAACTTTAACATCTTAGCTTAATATTCAGGTAGTTTTAAAGCATTTTGCTTTTTTTTTTTTCTTACGGGTTTTTGGGCTTTTTAGCCCTTCAGGCGACTCTGCGCGGGATCTAGGGCAAAATATCGTCTGCGCAAGCGTATTTTAAAAACTTTAACATCTTAGCTTAATATTCTGGTAGTTTTAAAGCATTTCGGAGTTGTTTTTCGTACTGGTTTTTGGGATTACTAGTCGTTCAGGCGACTCTGCGCGGGATCTAGGGCAAAATATCGTCTGCGCAAGCGCACATTATAAATGCACCGATGCAATTGAAAACGACAATTTTTTGTGATACCAAACTTGTCTATGTTTGAGCGATTTAAGTTCGGGAAATGGCTCTTCAAAATTGCTACATATGGTTTGTCGTCATGTCGCCTTGTGTTTGCATCAGTGAAAGTTGTGCAAGAAAAATCGACGGCGGGCTCGGGAATTTATAAGCGCTTCTTGTACCTATTATCGGTATTGCTAAATAAAGCACTTGAAAGTTAGTGAGGTAGCCAAGTTTGGTAGTCGTGCCCTTCAAAATAGCAAATATTCGGTTTATTCAGTACAGCCGATGATGAATGCGATGCTATGCTCGCGCACGTCGAGCATAGATTTTCGAGCGGCTTTCGGCTTTTATATCTGGAAAGATTTCTGCATAGCCCCAGACATTAATTGTACATGCATGAAATATCATACTAACCCTGTTCCAAAATTAAAACGAAGAGCAAGAGTAGAGTTTGAGTCACAAAATTTATACATAATTAACGTATGGGGCTGTGCGGA
Organism: Pachyseris speciosa; assembly: GCA_016490735.1. Classification (NCBI taxonomy): domain Eukaryota; kingdom Metazoa; phylum Cnidaria; class Anthozoa; order Scleractinia; family Pachyseridae; genus Pachyseris; species Pachyseris speciosa. Next base: position 237,789 of record JAEMWC010001165.1, on the reverse strand, counting down.
AATCTTGCCTTTATACCTTTACTGTTTTAAGAGGTACAACTTTTAAAGTCGGGAATTTTACTCACTTGAAAGTGCTCCCTCTGTCGGTGTACATGGATATTTGCTATCGCGCCGATAATATTAAGTGAATGTGAAAACCAAATTTCAGGATAAAAAAGTATTTGCACTCGGTCTCCAACGGATTTTTATGGTGGTATAAACACCGCTTCCTTACGAAGAAACGAAAATTACCGTGGAATCCCATCTCCTCCGCAAAATTTCCGTGATATTATTATAGCAACGATAATTAATTGCAAACCTTATGGATCCCTCTATGAAAAACTTTTTATCTTCAAAAAGAAAAGTACAACCAGAAAATAGGTATTTGTGTCCAGATGGACTCAGCCGGAAGTCATCATGACCCTCTTGGGACATTTTGTTCATCGGAGATGCAGGACTCGCAGGTATATTTTAAACAGATATTCTACTATCTAAGCCTGCTTGCACAAGAAAAACTAGTTTTTGTTTAGCTCTCACCGAAGATTTGAAGTTTTCCGCGATATTACTATAACAATCAAAATTCTTTGCAAATTCTATGGATCCCTCTATGAAAAAGCTTTTGCTTCAAAAAGAAAAGTACAGCCACATCAATTTATTTACTACCTGTCATTTGTCCTACCTATTGTTGTTGAACTCGATCCGCTCTCCTTGATACGGAAAAGCATCCGAAATCCTTTTCCTTCTCTATCCCAATTAGAGTGGAATATTATCACTGCATACTCTCCAGTAACCTCAACAGTTTCCTCAGTCTTTGTACCACAGTACACCCCTACTGACTGGCCCTTCTCATCAGTTATCTTCAAATAATCATTCCTGTGAAGAAAACATTTGTGTTAAATACGTTAGAAGAGGCCCGCACTACTTCAACAAAACAAGACCAAGTTAGACATATTTGTTATCTGAAGCAGGTACGTTATTTCCTTTACGTACAGCTCAAGATCAGGGGGTGAGGGGCGGGTCAGTGGATAATTGAGAGGTGTTGTGTAAGGTCATCAATCGCTTAGTGCTGAAGGATTTCTGATGGCGAAGTATATATACCCTTTTATTCAACAAATCTTTTTTCCTGCATGACTCGTCTCTTATTAGACCCTTTTACTGCATTGGGATTAACATTGGAAATGAGCACCATCCAAACTGCTTGTTGAGAACACATAACCGATCGACAAACCAAACGCTGCAGAATGTTTTCACATGATGTCACGGCGGCCATGTTGGTGTTCCAAACAAAGAAACGATGACCATGCTGGTGTCCCAAACTAAACCTCTGAGAATTGAACTCTATGCAGATACTTTCTTTTGTTTCAGTAAACCAATATGGCCGGTAGTCGCGTGAATAAAAACGCTCCATTGCAGCAATAAAAGTATCAACTAAACAATTAAATAGAAACAATACGGCAACATTTCACCGGTAGGCTATGCCGGGCTATTTAATCTCAACAGTGAGCCTGTCGAACAGAATTTATCATGTGACAATGAATATATAAAAATCATATATTTGAACTACGGATTGAAGAATGAAGATATGAATGATCATCGCTGGCAGTTATGAACACTATTTAAGCAGTAACAAAGCCTGAAAAGAAATTCTGCACTGGCTTGTACGGGAGTCGAACCCATGACGTCTGCGATACCGGTGCAGTGCTCTACCAACTGAGCTAACAAGCCAAATGGGAGCTGGTTGATTTTGTTTTTTCGTACTATACCCGGAAGTGGTGCATGATGGCCACTGAAGCTATTGCTGTGATTTATTTGTTGCTCTAAGTTTGATTTTTCATTGATCGTATTCAGGATTTCATTCCTAATATATTTGTCTTCTTCCCCATGACTTGTAAATTTCGTTTATTTACAGTTCTTTACAGTTCGATTTTGTGTGCGTGTGCTATTCCGTAATTAGTGTAATTTATTCTATGTATAATTTGGCTTCATAGCCTTGTTAACTTTCTAGTTATTTTAGGAAGCCAACACCCTTTTAGTTATAATTTTTATTTCATGTAAACTTAATTTTTTTCAAGTATAATCTATGATCATTCATATCTTCAGATTTTTATCAATAGTTGTACTTTTTGAAGACCATTTATTAATAGTGCTTTTCTAATTTCCTTTGAGTTAGGAATGTTTGGCACACTGCGAGGCTACCGGCAAGTTATGGAACATCGCGTCAGATCCCTAAAGGATCCAATACGAAAGATGTTGACTGGTATTTTCAAACCTGTGCGTGGTGTGTGTGAGTTTTTGTTTTTGTTGTTTATTTACCATTCTTTTTATTATTTGCATTGATTTAAGTTTCAATCTTTGGTTACTAACGTCACGTCTTCCAGTAAACATAAGTTGTGATTCGAGAATGTTCAGAATGTTTTGTGCATTTGGCACCCAGTTGTTCAAAGCACTTGTAAGCAGTAACGCAGGATTTATCAGTTGAACCTTTGATATTAGCGTAATTACTTATTTTCGTGGATTTTTACAATTATAATAGATTTATAAATTTTTGCCCCTCATCAGTTTTGGCTCAGGCATTCTGTGTTTACTCTTCGCATAAAAGCAGCTGTAAAGGATATTTTTAACGTGTGCGAGATGTATACTTTTTAATCGGCTGTCTAACAACCGGCCTTAGATGAATAACATCTGTAGAGCATATTTCATGTTAACTTTATAGTTACCCTTAGTTATAATTACCTGCATGAGGCGTGATTTTCCAGATCAAATTCAAAGTCAATCATCAGTGACGTGCCCTCTGGGACTGGAACCCAGTACGTACAGTGCTTATTGGGCTGGTAATAAATTGGATAGCCAGGGCTTGTAAGGGAATTGTTTACCACGGCACCACATTCTATACAAGAAAAATGTACAATAATTTTAATATCTACAGTACTAGTCGGTCTTCACACAAAGATAACTAATAGCAGGGATAACCCGCGGGACCGGGATAGCCAGTCTGTTACTGAGAGTACTCAGAACAAACGTCACAACTGTTCTCCTGAGCCCAGTTGTTCAGAGAGCTGATAACTCTGTCCAGCGGATATCTCGTTATCCGGCGGAGATATCCAAGACATTTTATCCGCTGGATAGCGACTTATCCGCTGGAAAGAGTTACCGCTTTTGAACAACTGCGGCCTGGTCTGGTCCTGGAGATTAGTTCGTTTTTCAAATCATGAGAAACGTATAGGATACGTTATGCATTAGAGTACGATGAAGCTGTTAAATGTGCGAAAAAGTATTTAACTGTGTTGATACAAAAAAGTGTGAGCTTGTTAGCACTCGCTTAAGTCCCCTGAAGGAGCGCAAAAACAAAAAAACAGCAGCAGCAACAACAACGATAACAGAATAACATATTCGTGATGAGGATTGAAAATAATTCATTTTCATTGTCATACTGCTGAGTGCTGTCTACCTTTATGTTTTTTTTTTTAGAGAAAGGCCGGAAGAAAGGCTAAATGCGTGACTCGTTCAAAATATCAGGGGCCCGTTATTAGTCTACTATATTTCTCTAAAATGGTTTTGTTCGTGACTAAATTAATCAACTAAAAAAATAAAGAAGTGTGAAAGATTAAGGTGATTTTAATTTTTAATAATCCTTCATTAACGTCAAAATAACAATCTGACAATACTACAATACGTTAGTACAAGGAAAAAAAACAGTAAATTTTACAAAAAAAAAAAGACGCTAAAGGTCACACATCTCATAAACATTGTATTCACACAGTGCAACACAGGAATTACATCAAATGAAGAATGATCCTCGCAGTTGTGAACGCAATTTATGCAATTGCGAAAAGAAGCCTGAAAAAAATTCAGGACTTCAATGGGATTTGAACCCCTGACCTCGCGATACCGGTGCGATGCTCTAACCAACTGAGCTATGAAGCCACTGACGTTGGGAGCAGGGCAATTATGGATTCATATGTTCCCGTGAAAGAAATGAATGTGAATTAAATATGAAATAAATCATGCTTGAACTGTGGAAATGAAATCAAATGAAGAATGATCCACGCAGTTGTGAACGCAATTTATGCAAATGCGAAAAGAAGCCTAATTGACCATAATTGAGCTGCTCCCAACGTCAGTGGCTTCAAAGATCAGTTGGTTAGAGCATCGCACCGGTATGGCGAGGTCACGGGTTCAAATCTCGTTGATTTGATTTTACCCCTCCCCTCCCCACCGGAAAAGCACCACAGTTTCGTTAGAAACTAACTCCCTTTATTCATTTAGTTGTCGAGCTTTAGTTTATTTACTGACACGCAGTAACATTGCTAAAAATCTCAACAACTAATGAACAAGGCACCGCGAGAAGCTTTAGAGTACTTTAGCTCAATTATCTTCACATTCAACATCAGACTCATCTGCGGTTAAATCCTCTGTAGCATCCTCAGTCTGGTTTATACACTCTTGTAACTGACACATGTCAGTACAATGCAATCCGTTAGCGAGACAAGTACAGCTCGGCAACTGGCAGACTCTCTTACACTGACAGGATAGGAGCTCAAGCAGCACAATCGCTATAAAACGATTTTTTAACTTAGTTTTTATTCTTTATTGGTAGCATCGAATAAAAGAGAACATATTTCATCTTATAATTTGTTTTAGTAGGCGTTCCATGGTTATCGTTTCTTCTTTGGCACTTGTTTTTTCTCTGTAAGGTCTGGTTTTCATATAGGACGCTATTTTCCATTTTTTTTTTTAATTCCAAAAAGTATAATAAAGCTGCCAGTTCAAAATTGCTATCATCACAATTCTAAATCAACTTGAGTTAGTCTTTAAATTGGTACATGTCACTATTTCTCCCTTTAAGTGGTAAGAAAATCTGGTCGGGCCCATGGACTAAAGGTTCAACTCTTCTTTCAAAATTTGTACACGAAATGAGTTAATTCACTCAAAGATGCAAACGTATCTACATTTTCTTTTCAAAATTTTATCAAAATTACAAAACAAGAAAAATATAAAAGCTTTTTTTTCAAGTCAAGGTTTCTCGTCATCACTGTCTTCCAATGGCCTCCGTCTCTTCCATCGTGGAACTTCTTCGCTTCGGTTTTCCTTTCCTTTTTCTTTAACTCTTTCAGTTTGGATAGGGGGACTTTTCTTGTCTTCTCAAATACGAGGTCATTCGTGATACTGGCAGAGTAGTTCTTCCTCTTCAAATCTCGTTCAAAACTTGCCAATAGACTTCGGAGCGAAGAAGGCTCGTAGTCTTTGCCGTCTTTGGTTCCGACCGAAATGATAAAATCACACAAATATTCTTTCAACTCCGTTGCTGGAATGTCTTCAACGTTTCTAATTTCATTCTTAGTTTTTGAATACTTTAGGCCTGCAAAAGTTTTACATCTCGTTGTGTTTTTTGCAAGGTGGCTTTGTTCTCTTGTTCAGCGATAAAATTGTCAACTGAATCGGCGTGCGGAAACCTTTCCGACATCTTGAAAATAAAAGGGCGGCTTGCAAGTTTTCGCGCCGAGGGTGACTTAGTTTCTCGAACGATCACTTTCCGTTAGTGAAAAACACCGTTCATCCAATCAGACGCCGCGAACGATGATTTTTCACTGTGAAGTTTCATCGTTAGCGTCGCTGATTGGCTATCAGACTAAAACAAGACGATTTTTTCATCACTGTCATTTCTGTGAGTAAATGTCAGTATTTATATAATAAACACTTTTTATTACATGACAGTTGTCTTTTCATGCAATGATGATGACTGTGGGTTTTACATGTATGAAGAAAAAGGAAGGAAAGCTGAGGATATTCTTCAGGTCCCAAACGCAAGGCACACTCAGTTTGCTGTTCAGAAGTTTTGCTTTTTACACACTGGTTTCTCCTGTGCTTGGATTTTCCGGTTCATGTATATTTAACATTAAAGGATACAGAAATGGTCAAATAAACAGCTTTCAGTGATACATTGAACTGCTGACTATAAATGATACAAGCAATTGAAAATTGCAACATAAATAACCAAAAACCATAGCAAAACCATACCAGTTTTGTTACAGTTCAGTATGTGTGTGCGTATCTGTGTCCACAATCTTCATTTATACATTACAGTTGTAAACTCTTTCCTGTGATGATGTCGAGGCTTTCAAAACTCGGTATGCGCTTGCTTTAAAGTGCAAACCAATCATGCAGGATGGCTGTTTGCAACCAGAATCCATGATGAGGTTGCTTCGCACAAAATGTATCACACTGGAAAGAGGAATATGTACCTTTTCATAATTATAAAGAAATGGGGATTCTACCAGGACTAACACTACTGCCGTATAACGTGGATGCCAATGTGCCCTTCAGGCGGGTACAGTTTGTCAGCTCGACAGTGCAATTCACTCTGCAGGAATTTTATTTCTTTGCTTCTTCTTTGCATGATTTTTTTTTCAGTCAGCTACCTTCCCTTGCATGGATTGAGTTTTTGTATTTTCCCCAACGCCCCCTCCTCCCCCCCCCCCCCCCCCCCCGTCCGTCCCTTAGTCCCTTATCTCACCGACAGGCGTATCGGCGAAACAAAACCCGCGCGACAAATCAGTCTTTCGCAAAAATTCTTTGAAATCTTCGTGCCGAAACGTCATGGTATTGAGTGAATTCAGTGAAATTGTGGGAATGTATCTCGTAGTGTTTGGCGATTCTCGGAAATGTGGAAAACACAAAGCTTCTAGAAGAGCTTCGAAAAGCTTCTAGAGGTCTTTGATACTAATTGATTTAAGCTCCGACTTCATGTAAAATTAGTAAAATTTAAAGACAAGTTAAGTGAAATCTGTCAAATTTTTACTGATGCTGAGAATCGGCCAAAGTTTTAACTGTCAGCTGAGAAATGGCAGAAAATTTAACCCATAGCTGAGTTTATTCCAGAATCCCCCATCCAAACACTCAGATTATAGTTAGTTACTTTATAATGAAAAGCATTTTCGATTTCGTTTTAGTTACATCGAAGATTCAGCCACTACTGGTTTGGAAAGAGGGGCGATCTACTGCTGGTTTACACGTACTTACTTTTACAAGAAGTTGTATAGAATGGCGTAATCCTGCCCACATTAAATATTTGTCTTACGAAGTAATCATATAAAATGATCACTGATATACATTTTTTGTTTTATTCTGAATCAAAGTTATTAAAGTAAAAGTGAACGGAACTTTAAGACAGGTCTGCACGGACTCCTCGTGTGGTTTTAGCGGTTGTCTCCCATTGGAGCCTTCAAGTTATATCAGTTTCTGTTTATGATATTTTCGGATTTTTATAAGTTGTTTTCAGCAATGGCTAATTTGGTATCAGACTCCAGTGTCCCATCAATATTTTTTTTTTAAGATTTTTAACTGATCGGTGGTACGAAGTGACAAAAGGCAATATCCTCTCGTTAACCTTTTTTCCGATGGTCCAGAGGCCTAGTTGACCCCTGATAGAGACCTTTCTGTCGTTGTTTCCGGATAGCTGCGTGCTCTGAGGCGTTGTTTGAATTCACAAGACACTCTTCTATTAATGTTTTCGAAGGGTTTGCTCTAAGCAGCCTATTTGCTTTTCTTTTAATGAACCATTACTTTACGCCTGGTGAGTGGCACGAAGTGAAGTGTGGATATTTAATGGTTTCAGTCGGCTTGAAGTGAGCTTCAATGTTTGGATTAGAATTGTTGTCGACTCTTTCTCCTTTGAACACCAGGGAAGTTATTTCGTTCTCTGACATTTGATAAAAGGGTAGAATCTGTTAGATTGTTCAATAAAGCGATCCAAGTCATTTCTATCGCTCTCCCATACAGAGATGATGTCGATAATGTCATCAATGTAACGTCTCCATTCTCGTGACCTGGTATTGCTTTGTTACAATAATCCAATCTTGATCCGTTTCGAATCAACCTCTTTCCCAGGGCTTTAAAGCCCTGGAAAGTAGGTTGTTTTAGAATAATTAATTCTCAACCCAGAAATTTCTTTAATTGAACAACATTTCAACAAAACACGATAACTGAAACACAAACAAGACCCACAAGGCAGTTAATTACTTTTCATTGAATTATTTGTTAAAACAAAAGAACTTGAAAAAGCGCCCGGGAAATCTAAAACTTTAAACAAAAATGAATAATAAATATAAATAACAGACATGTTAAACAGTTAAAGTAAAAGACCAAAGTTAGACGCAATCTTGGTTTCCTCACCATTAAAGATCACTTTAATTACTCTCTCGTCAGATCCGTCCTTGCTACTTGCCCGGCATTTGTAGATACCGTCCTCGCTTATTTGGATGCTTGCATAGTTTTTCCCATTTGCCACATCTGTTGAGTCCCTTATTAATGTTATGTTTATAGGAGGAATTCCAATGGCTGAACACCAAAGTTTGTATCCCACCGGGAACGCAATCAAATAACCTGTCCACGGCAAAACTACTTTCGGGGAAACTAAAAAGCAAGATAAGAAATAAAACATCTCATGATCAAAGCATTAAACAGTTAATACACAAACACGTGTCTGTTAGGATAATGTTCAAAACACAAACAGCGGTGAGAAACAAGATAAAGAATACAGTTTTATAGCATTGCGTTGTTAATATATCGTGTTTATCGCTGTTGTTTGTGATTGCTCATGTAATAAATGAACATAATAATGACGAAAATAAAGTAAAATAACAAATCTCTGCACTTATACGACAGAGAAACCTTCCTAAATTACTTGAGCATGTTGCAAAACAAAAAGCAAATTCTGATTAGCCAGACGTTAGAAAGGGGAGAGAAGTTGTGCATTCTCTCCAGGGGTTTCATAAAGGCGCCCGATTCCCCTCTTCCTCTCCTCTTTCCTCCACAGAGACTAACTACTGATGTGAAAACATAAAAAGTTCTTCAGAATAACGATCTGTTATAAAGAAAAAAAAAAAAAAAAACATAAATAAAGTCTACCATTTAATCTACAGAGAGGTCATATAACAAAATAAAGGTTTTTAAAACCTTGACTAAACAGCTCATGATTGATGTTTTTGTTTTACATAAATATTTAACAATTATTCTCAGAGGGCGTGCTGGATATGAAATGATAAATAACCAACAAAGCAGGTAGCGCGGAGTTGATTATAACCATTTCATATCCAGCAAGACCAAGCAACGCATAATTGAGAATCTTAACAAAAAAGCGAAACTGAAGGAACCCAGAGAAAGTGAAAACTCCCAAAAAGAAATATTTGGCAATCACATGACTAATCAAAAAGGGTGCGAAAACTTTTGGTTGTGTTCCAACGTTTCTGGGTAAAGTCGAATGAATTAAATGAAACGGTCCGAGGACAATATGGAAGCTTCACTTTAGGGTCCTTCTGCAAAAATTGCCGAGTTTATTTGCTCTGAATAGTTGTAAATGGCAGCCTGAGTGGTTTCGTAAAAAAAATTCAATCATTGCTCAAAGAGGGAGGAACGGCTTTCACGTAGGAACTGGATGATCTGTAATCCATCAGAACAACAGCACCATGTGCGAATTTCATCAAAATGAAGGCCCAATTTCAATTTATTTGGATGGGCTGGAACATTGTCTCACTAAAACTGGTCAGAAACAAGATATAGAAGGGCTAAGCAAGACAAATGTCCAGGCCCGGTTCCTGGAAATCCGATTAAACTATCACCCGATTAAGGGTTAATTCAAGAATAAATTTCTAAATACCGGGATAGCTAATCAGGGAATAAAAGGCGTTCTTCAAAACATATTTATCCTTTGATTAACTATCCCTCGATTAAACTCGGAATAAAGCAGTCAGACCGGTTATTCACAAGCAAACGCGCGCAAAAATGACGATTTGCGGGAAAATGCGAAGCGAACTGAGAGCCAAAGGTGTGCACGAACTCGAAGAGTCTGACTGAAAGGTTGGCGTCATAAAGTTTGTTAATCAAACCTTTTTATTTGTATCATAGTTGAAGAAAAAAGGTACATTTCGGGAAAAAAAACTCTTACGATATTGTTAAAGGAAACGGAATCGGGAAATAATGATTCCGTGCAAGGCAGCGTTGGCGGTCAAGGAAACCTCAAGAACCCTCAAGTTTAATTTATAAAAAGCAAAAGTGTAAACGCACATTCTTATGATTTTCTTTTATCGATTTTTCATTCACTATTCGCTCGGGATATTCGCAGATTTTGCGCAAAGAAGTTAAAAAAAAACAAAAACAAAAACAAAAAACAAAACAATAATAAATAAATAAGTTACTAAGACGAAAGGTAATAGGACCGCAACTGCTCTGACTAAGCGTGCCGTTCTAACATTCTCAGCGATGCATTTCATTTTATTTCGGTTCTAGTTTCGGAATTTCTACTCTTTAATTCTGCTTTGAGACGATGTTTAATGGCCGCCGGTTAATGGCCGCTAGTTTTATTCAGCTTTCTTTATTTGCTGGAGGGTTCATTGACCATAAAAAGTACAGCCATCAGTCTCCGACAAGCCATCCAGCGTGTCAGCCACCACGCGCAACGAATGAATGCGTCTGCAGAACAGCTGACCAGCAGCATTAAAAAAAACAACAACAACAACAACAACAACAGCAAAAAGATGGTAGAGATTGCTCTCAATCGAGTAAAATAACCAAGCTTTAGTGATTTTTTTTTTCAAGGTAGGTTATTGGGGGCAGTCCATTTTGGCAGTCTATTTAGCAGTCCATCATGGTAGTCCATAACTGGGGGTCAATGAAATGTACCTACCTGTGTGGAGAACTATAATGGCACCATTTACGGATTTTGGCTTTTTAGCTTTGAACAGTGTAATGGAATTTTGAGCCCCTGCCATACAAACAATAAGGCTGTAGAAATACAAATCATGCACAGATATATCACTTCAGGAATTCCGACAAAAATGCAATACAATCTCCCAAAGAATTACAAGAAAATTCTTCATATTTAATTGGAAAGCACAGATTGAATCCAAAGGGATTTCTGGAAGAGACTCTCTTACTGCCGGAACTTATTATGGCCTCTTGTGGTCCCTTGCATGGAAAGTAATCCCTATTTGCAGACTTGACTTCAATTTGTTTCGAGAGCTCGTACAAACTGGGAAGTGTTGACCAAGATGAACTGAGCTCACTTGCACTGTGTGTACATGACCATGTATCCAGAACTGACAGAAGCGTCTCTCAGCCTGGTTTGTCTTTACAACAAGTTACAAGTGTTCGTCAGTTCGTCGTCAGAGGTATGGTTTTATAGCAGGCTTTGAACTTTTCCCATTGATATGCTTAAACATGTGATTATTAGATCTGGAACTATTTGCTATTTTATTGTTCGCAGTTTGGAGATCAGTGGAAAGCAGAGTATTCATGCTTTTGCGTAGGCATTCGCTTACGGGAGGTGATCGCTTACGAGTCAGGCCTCAAGGGGTCAGGTTGACGCTTTGAGTTATTAGCAAGAGGCAATAGCAGAGATGTACATCGGCATCCGTACTTTGAATTTTGGAGACAAAAAGATGTTGATGACTTCGCTGAAATTAAAGATCAAGAGCCTTGGATAAACGCATTGACCATTTGCTTCAAAGACTGCAACTGGCCCCTGTTGTTCAAAGAGCGGAAAACGTTTGCCACTGGTTAATCCTATGCACCGGATAAAACTGCTATCCACCGGATAGTTATCCAGTGGATAAAACGTCGCAGTCAACAAAGCCTGAATAAGGCGATGAATAACTATCCACTGATAAACCACTATCCGGTCCGTTGCCATGGTGAAAATCAGTCACCTTTTCTTTAATGAATTACGACGGATGACATGGCAAGAAAAGGACATGGAACCTGGAAGATAGATAAGTAAAGCTAACTGCCCCCTAAAAAACCCAGAATTATTTTAAAGACTGCCGAAAAAACTCTCGACTTATAAAAGCTATTTCATAGAATGCAACTTGTATACCGAGTGAGATTAATGCATGGGGCTGCGTGTGTTTAAAATTTTTTTCGATAAACAGTAAATTAATTGTGTTAGAAATTCTGTTAATAAGCTCGCCCGGTATCTGAAGCTTTTACAGTGACAGTTAATTTCTTTTTCAATACGTCGACCCTAATACTAAGCTTTTTCGTTTTTATATCTGTTGTAATCTAATTTGCTTCTTTAAAGCCCTGTCGTATACTGAAGGATGAAGGACCGCAGTGATTCAACCTAAAAACAAAACGTATTATTTATCTTTTTCCTTCTCGAAATTTCACTTCTGTAGCTGGGTAGGCTTGACGAACATATTAAAGTCTGTGAATGATATATGAAATGATTCATATATGAACTGCGGTAATGAAATCAAATGAAGAATGATCCTCGAAGTTGTGAACGCAATTTATGCAATTGCGAAAAGAAGCCTGAAAAAAATTCAGGACTTCAACGGGGTTTGAACCCGTGACCTCGCGATTACCGGTGCGATGCTCTAACCAACTGAGCCATGAAGCCACTGGCGTTGGCAGCAGGTCAATGGTGGATTCATATGTTCCAGTGAAAGAAATGAGTGTGAATGATATATGAAATGATTCATATATGAACTACGGTAATGAAATCAAATGAAGAATGATCCTCGCAGTTGTGAACGCAATTTATGCAATTGCGAAAAGAAGCCTGAAAAAAAATTCAGGACTTCAACGGGGTTTGAACCCGTGACCTCGCGATTACCGGTGCGATGCTCTAACCAACTGAGCCATGAAGCCACTGACGTTGGGAGCAGGTCAATGGTGGATTCATATGTTCCAGTGAAAGAAATGAGTGTGAATGATATATGAAATGATTCATATATGAACTGCGGTAATGAAATCAAATGAAGAATGATCCTCGCAGTTGTGAACGCAATTTATGCAATTGCGAAAAGAAGCCTGAAAAAAATTTCATTACCGCAGTTCATATATGAATCATTTCATATATCATTCACACTCATTTCTTTCACTGGAACATATGAATCCACCATTGACCTGCTGCCAACGTCAGTGGCTTCATGGCTCAGTTGGTTAGAGCATCGCACCGGCAATCGCGAGGTCACGGGTTCAAACCCCGTTGAAGTCCTGAATTTTTTTCAGGCTTCTTTTCGCAATTGCATAAATTGCGTTCACAACTGCGAGGATCATTCTTCATTTGATATTAAAGTCTCCCGTACAAATAGTCTCATATTGAATTAGAAGAATACCTCCCAAATTGATGTGTCTAGGTAGGCTGAAAGCCATTCATTGGGCACTAACGCCACTTGGTAGTGGTCCCCTCTTGAGCCTACCAATTAAATTTTGAGTCTGAACATTAGCAGCCATGTTATTGGACAGTTGTTTCGGCCTTGTTAGGCCTCAACAGCATGGCATAGCTAGTACCAAGGCTCAAGTACCCACATGAATAAAACAAGCAGTGAAAATGTGAAGGTTGTGGTATGTGGTAAAGCTGAAAGCCACTCATTGGGAATTAAGGTCACGTGGTAGCGGGCATTACCCCTTACGTCTACAAAAACAGCTGTCCATGGCTGCTAATTATTTGGTAGATTTAATGGGTAACGCCTGCTAGCACGTGGCCTTAGTTGCCAATGAATGGTTTTCAGATTAACTAAACACTACATCCCACAAGCTTCATATTTTGATATTGAATTACACGGCCACGCCCACTAATATGGCTGACTCAAATGGAAAGTAGATTTGGCTCCTTTTTATTTTATCATTCGTATACCGCTTTAAAGGACCTAAACGCACCTTCGGGATTAAAAACTGTAACATTCTCAGCTCAATATTCAGGTAGTTTTAAAGCATTTCGGTTTTTTTTTTCGTACGGGTTTTTGGGCTTACTAGCCCTTCAGGCGACTCTGCGCGGGATCTAAAGCAAAATATCGTCTGCGCAAGCGTATTTTAAAAACTTTAACATCTTAGCTTAATATTCAGGTCGTTTTAAAGCATTTCGGAGTTGTTTTTCGTACTGGTTTTTGGGATTACTAGCCGTTCAGGCGATTCTGCGCGGGATCTAGGGCTTATTATCGCCTGCGCAAGCGCACATTATAAATGCAACGATGCAATTGAAAACGACATTTTTTTGTGATACCAAACTTGTCTATGTTTGCGCGATTTAAGTTCGGGAAAAGGCTCTTCAAAATTGCTACACATGGTTTGTCGTAATATTGCCTTGTGTTCGCTTCAGTGAAAGTTGTGCAAGAAAAATCGACGGCTGGTTCGGGAATTTATAAGCGCTTCTTGTACCTATTATCGCTTTTGCTAAAGAAAGCACTTGAAAGTTAGTGCGGTAGCCAAGTTTGGTAGTCGTGCCCTTCAAAATAGCAAAGATTCGGGTTTAGTCAGTAATGAATGCGATGCTATGCTCGCGCACGTCGAGCATAGATTTTCGAGCGGCTTTCGGCTTTTATATCTGGAAAGATTTCTGCAAAGCGCCATGCATTAATTGTACATGCATGACTGTCATACTAGCCCTGGTCGAAAATTAAAAACGGCAAGCAAGTATAGAGTTTGAGTCACAAACTTTATACATAATTAACGTATGGGCTGTGCGGAAATCTTGCCCCTATATCTTTACTGTTTTAAGAGGTATAACTTTTAAAGTCGGGAATTTTACTGACTTGAAAGTGCTCCCTCTGTCGGTGTACATGGATATTTGCTATCGCGCCGATAATATGAATTGAATGTGAAAACCAAATTTCAGGATAAAAAAAGAATTTGCTCTCGATCTCCCACGGGTTTTTATGGTGGTATAAACACCGCTTCCTTACAAAGAAAAGGAAATTACTGTGGAATCCCATCTCCTCCGCAAAATTTCCGCGATATTATTATAGCAACGACAAACAATTGCAAACTTTATGGATCCCTCTATGAAAAACTTTTTATCTTCAAAAAGAAAAGTACAGCCAGAAAATAGGTATTTGTGTCCAGATGGACTCAGCCGGAAGTCATCATGACCCCTTTGGGACCTTTTGTTCATCGGAGATGCAGGACTCGCAGGTATATTGGTAACAGATATTCTGCTATCTTAGCCTGCTTGCACAAGAAAAATTAGTATTTGTTTAGCTCTCACCGAAGATTTGAAGTTTTCCGCGATATTACTATAACAATCACAATTCCTTGCAAATTCTATGGATCCCTCTATGAAAAAGCTTTTGCTTCAGAAAGAAAAGTACAGCCACATCAATTTCTTTACTACCTGTCATTTGTCCTACCTACTGTTGTTGAACTTGATCCGCTGTCCTTGATACGGAAAAGCATCCGAAATCCTTTTCCCTCTATATACCGCCAGTTAGAGTGGAATATTATCACTGCATACTCTCCAGTAACTTCAACAGTTTCCTCAGTCCTTGTACCACAGTACACCCCTACTGACTGGCCCTTCTCATCAGTAATCTTCAAATAATCATTCCTGTGAAGAAAACATTTGTGTTAAATACGTTAGAAGAGGCCCGCACTACTTTAACAAAACAAGACTAAGTTAGACATATTTGTTATCTGAAGCAGGTACGTTATTTCCTTTACGTACAGCTCAAGATCAGGGGATGAGGGGCGGGTCAGTGGATAATTGAGAGGTGTTGTGTAAGGCCATCAATCGCTTAGTGCTGAAGGATTTCTGATGGCGAAGTATATATCCCCTTTTATTCAACAAATCTTTTTTCCTGCATGACTCATCTCTTAAAAACCCTTTTACTGCATTGGGATGAACCTTGGAAATGAGCACCATCCAAACTGCCTGTTGAGAACACAGAACCGATCGACAAACCAAACGCTACAGAGTGTTTTCACATGATGTCACGGCGGCCATGTTGGTGTTCCAAACAAAGAAACGATGACCATGCTGGTGTCTCAAACTAAACCTCTGAGAATTGAACTCTATGCAGATACTTTCTTTTGTTTCAGTAAACCAATATGGCCGGTAGTCGCGTGAATAAAAACGCTCCATTGCAGCAATAAAAGTATCAACTAAACAATTAAATAGAAACAATACGGCAACATTTGACCGGTAGGCTATGCCGGGCTATTTATTCTCAGTAGTGAGCCTGTCGAACAGAATTTTATCATGTGACAATGAAGATATGAAAATCATATATTTGAACTGCGGATTGAAGAATGAAGATATGAATGATCATCGTTGGCAGTTATGAACACTATTTAAGCAGTAGTGAAAACAAAGCCTGAAAAGAAAATTCTGCACTGGCTTGTATGGGAGTCGAACCCATGACGTCTGCGATACCGGTGCAGTGCTCTACCAACTGAGCTAACAAGCCAAATGGGAGCTGGTTGATTTTGTTTTTCGTAATATACCCGTGAGTGGTGCATGATGGCCACTGAAGCTATTTCTGTGATATATTTGTTGCTCTAAGTTTGATTCTTCATTTATCGTATTCAGTTATTTATAGTTCAATGTGTGTGTGTGCGCCATTCCGACCCTAATAGAGGAATTTATTCTATGTAATTTGGCTTCCTAGCCTTGTTAACTTTCTAGTTATTTTAGGAAGCCAACACCCTTTTAGTTTTAATTTTTATTTCATGTAAACTTAACGTTTTTCAAGTATAAGCTATGATCATTCATATCTTCAGATTTTTATCAATAGTTGTACTTTTTGAAGACCATTTATTAATAGTGCTTTTCTAATTTCCTATGAGTTAGGAATGTTTGGCTCACTGCGAGGCTACCGGCAAGTTATGGTACATCGCGTCAGATCCCTAAAGGATCCAATACGAAAGATGTTGACTGGTATTTTCAAATCTGTGCATGGTGTGTGTGAGTTTTTGTTGTTGTTGTTGTTGTTTATTTACCATTCTTTTTATTATTTGCATTGATTTAAGTTTCAATCTTTGGTTACTAACTTCACGTCTTCCAGTAAACATAAGTTGTGATTGGAGAATGTTCAGAATGTTTTGTGCATTTGGCAGCCAGTTGTTCAAAGCACGTGTAAGCAGTAACGCAGGATTTATCATTTGAAGCTTTGATACTAGCGCAATTACTTATTTTCGTGGATTTTTATAATTATAATAGATTTATAAATTTTTGCCCCTCATCAGTTTTGGCTCAGGCATTCTGTGTTTACTCTTCGCATAAAAGCAGCTGTAAAGGATATTTTTAACGTGTGCGAGATGTATAATTTTTAATCGGCTGTCTAACAACCGGCCTTAGATGAATAACATCTGTAGAGCATATTTCATGTTAACTTTATAGTTACCCTTAGTTATAATTACCTGCATGAGGTGTGATTTTCCAGATCAAATTCAAAGTCAATCATCAATGACGTGCCCTCTGGGACTGGAACCCAGTACGTACAGTGCTTATTGGGCTGGTAATAAATTGGATAGCCAGAGCTTGTAAGGGAATTGTCTACCACGGCACCACATTCTATACAAGAAAAATGTACAATAATGTTAATATCTACAGTACTAGTCGGTCTTCACACAAAGATAACTAATAGCAGGGATAACCCGCGGGACCGGGATAGCCAGTCTGTTACTGAGAGTACTCAGAACAAACGTCACAACTGTCCTCCTGAGCCCAGTTGTTCAGAGAGCTGATAACTCTGTCCAGCGGATATCTCGTTATCCGGCGGAGAAAATGTGTCGGTCACAAAGTTTAGTCCCAATACATTTTATCCGCTGGATAGCGACTTACCCGCTGGGAAGAGTTACTGCTCTTTGAACAACTGCGGCCTGGTCTGGTCCTGGAGATTAGTTCGCTTTTCAAATCATGAGAAACGTATAGGATACGTTATGCATTAGAGTACGATGAAGCTGTTAAATGTGCGAAAAAGTATTTAACTGTGTTGATACAAAAAAGTGTGAGCTTGTTAGCACTCGCTTAAGTCCCCTGAAGGAGCGCAAAAACAAAAAACAGCAGCAGCAACAACAATAACAGAATAACATATTCGTGATGAGGATTGAAAATAATTCATTTTCATTGTCATACTGCTGAGTGCTGTCTACCTTTATGTTCTTTTTTTAGAGAAAGGCCGGAAGAAAGGCTAAATGCGTGACTCGTTCAAAATATCAGGGGCCAGTAATTAGTCTACTATATTTCTTTAAAATGGTTTTGTTCGTGACTGAATTAATCAACTAAAAAAATAAAGAATTGTGAAAGATTTAGGTAATTTTATTTTTTAATAGTCCTTCATTAACGTCAAAAGAACAATCTGACAATATTACAATACGTTAGTACAAGAAAAAAAAACAGTGAATTTTACAAAAAAAGACGCTAAAGGTCACACATCTCATAAACATTGTATTCACACAGTGCTACACAGGAATTACATCAAATGAAGAATGATCCTCGCAGTTGTGAACGCTATTTATGCAATTGCGAAAAGAAGCCTGAAAAAAATTCAGGACTTCAACCGGATTTGAACCCCTGACCTTGCGATACCGGTGCGATGCTCTAACCAACTGAGCTATGAAGCCACTGACGTTGGGAGCAGGTCAATTATGGATTCATATGTTCCCGTGAAAGAAATGAATGTGAATTATAAATGAAATAAATCATACATGAACTGTGGAAATGAAATCAAGTGAAGGATGATCCTCGCAGTTGTGAATGCAATTGATGCAAATGCGAAAAGAAGCCTAATTGACCATAATTGAGCTGCTCCCAACGACAGTGGCTTCAAAGCTCAGTTGGTTAGAGCATCGCAGCGGTATCGCGAGGTCACGGGTTCAAATCCCGTTGAAGTTCTGATTTTTTTTTTTTTTCAGGCTTCTTTTCGCAATTGCATAAATTGCGTTCACAACTGCGAGGATCATTCTTCATTTGATTTCATTTCCGCAGTTCATGTATGATTTATTTCATATATAATTCACACAGGATGCGGATGAAAAAAAAAAAACTTAATATGTTACTACAGTTGCACCGTTTAAACTTTCACTCCAAGTAGTCCATGGGCCAAGACCTAAAAATTTGAAATTTAATGCTCAACACTTAAAGAGAGCAGTGCTATGATACATTTTCTTAAACATTAATTCTTAAACTTTACTTTAATATATAATAGCAATGATTTCTGGCCAGCTTTAATATCAAAATCACGTGATTAATTGGCGTAATCACTGACACAAAATATGAGCCAACTATCCAAAATTGGTTGATGAAAACAGTGGTTTCATGCATATTTTGAGCTCTACTGTTGATTTAAATGCAAAATTGCATTATGATAACATTTTGCTAAGAAAATTAACGAGAATTAACATACCTTAGTTGCCATAGCAGCAATCTTTCGAATTTTTTCGATACGTTTGACGCTTCTGTAGAAGTGTTAAACTCCCTTAGAAAACCTCGTCAATAACTTGACAACGTTTTAGCTGAATGACAGAATTCCATTCACCCGCACATTTCATCCGCATAATAACCCAGTTAAAGCCACCATTCTTGATAACTGTTAAATGCTACAAAATGATCCAGAAACTGCTAGAATCTTTTCGCAACCACCACTGACTTCATTCAAACACGACATATGTGTAGGTAACTTTCTAGTTGGAAGAGCATTCTAAATAACTGAGCATCCTGGCACCTTTAAATGCGCGCGCTCGCGATGCAAAACTTGTCCTATCATTCAAAACACTCGCAAAATATCGGGCCCTAAGCGATCTGTCAAGATCACTGATCGCTTCACGTGTACCTCCGAAACTGTTATCTATTGCATAAGCTGTACATTATGCAAAAAGTTATGAATCGGCGAAACAGGAAGACGACTAGGTCACCGATTCCGAGAATATCTGCGTGATGTTGAGAAAGATGACAAAAATGCATTCAAACCAGTCGCCCGGCATTTTAATCTCCCTAGCTATTCCAAACAACATATGTCAATGTCCGGCCTTTCCCTACATCAAAGTACCACGAAAGGCCGTAAAAATCTCGAGCAAAAACTTATCTTTCAAATCGGCACTCTTAATCCCCACGGTATCAACGAGCGCTTTTCATTCAATTAATTTATTCCTGTTTTTCACGTTACCATGTTACCACCAATAGCGTAGCTCCATATTATGTATATAAACCATACACAACCCACAAGTCCTCCATTCGCTCCGTCGAAGGGCTAACGCTCGAAACGTCAGCTTTTCGAATCCCTGTACGGTGGTCAATTTACATTATCAACTCTCTTGATAAACCAAAGTTTCGTGTTTTTTACCCCTCCCCTCCCCTCCCACCGGAAAAGCACCACAGTTTCTTTAGAAACTAACCCCCTTTATTCATTTAGTTGTCGAGCTTTAGTTTAGTTAGTGACACGCAGTAACATTGCTAAAAATCTCAACAACTGATGAACAAGGCACCGCGAGAACCTTTAGAGTACTTTAGCTCAATCAACTTCACATTCAACATCAGACTCATCTGCGGTTAAATCCTCTGTAGCTTTCTCAGTCTGGTTTGTACGCTCTTGTAACTGACACATGTCAGTACAATGCAATCCGTTAGCGAGAAAGGTACAGCTCGGCAACTGGCAGACTCTCTTACATTGACAGGATAGGAGCTCAAGCAGCACAATCGCTATAAAACGATTTTTTAAAGTGGTTTTTATTCTTTATTGGTAGCATCGAATAAAAGAAAACATATTTCATCTTTGTATTTGTTTTAGTAGGCGTTCAATGGTTATCGTTTCTTCTCTGACACTTTTTTTCTCTGTAAGGTCTGGTTTTCATATACGGCGCTATTTTCCACTATTTTAAATTCAAGAAATTATAATAAAGCTGCCCGTTCAAAATTGCTGTCATCAAAACTCTAAATCAACTTGAGTTAGTCTTTAAATTGGTACATGTCACTATTTCTACCTTTAAGTGGTAAGAAAATCTGGTCGGGCCCATGGACTAAGGGTTCAAGATCTTCTTTCAAACATGTTTTCAAAATTTGTACCCGATGAAATGAGTTTATTCACTCAAAGACGTAAAAGTGTCTACATTTTCTTTTCAAAATTCTATCAAAATTACGAAACAAGAAAAATATAAAAGCTACTTTTTTAAGTCAAGCCCTCTCGTCATCACTGTCCTCCAATGGCCTAAGTCTTGTCCATCGTGGAACGGTTCAGTTGGCAACCTTCGCTTCGGTTTACCTTTCCTTTTTTCTTAACTCTTTCAGTTTGGATAGTAGTAGTTCTTCCTCTTCAAATGTCGTTCAAAACTTGCCAATAGACTTAGGTGCGAAGAAGGCTCGTAGTCTTTGCCGTCTTTGGTTCTGACCGAAATGATAAAATCACGCAAGTATTCTTTAAACTCCGTTGCTCGAATGTCTTCAACGTTTCTAATTTCATTCTTAGTTTTTGAATACTTTAGGCTTGCAAAATTTTTACATCTCGTTGTGTTTTTTGCAAGGTGGCTTTGTTCTCTTGTTCAGCGATAAAATTGTCAACTGAATCGGCGTGCGGAAACCTTTCCGACATCTTGAAAACAAGTGTTCGCGCCGATGGTGACTTAGTTTCTCGAACGATTAACTTTTCGCTAGTGAAAAACACCGTTCATCCAATCAGACGCCGCGAACGATGATTTTTCATTAGTGAAGTTTTATCGTTAGCGTCGCTGATTGGCTATCAGACTAAAAACAAAACTTTTTTTTGTCACTATCATTTCTGTGAGTAAATCTCAGTATTTATATAATAAACACTTTTTATTACATGACAGTTGTCTTTTCATGCAATGATGATGACTGTGCGTTTTACATGTATGAAGAAAAAGGAAGGAAAGCTGAGGATATTCTTCAGGTCCCAAACGCAAGGCACACTCAGTTTGCTGTTCAGAAGTTTTGCTTTTTACACACTAGTTTCTCCTGTGCTTGGATTTTCCGGTTCATGTATATTTAACATTAAAGGATACAGAAATGGTCAAATAAACAGCTTTCAGTGATACATTGAACTGCTGACTATAAATGATACAAGCAATTGAAAATAAATAACCAAAAACCGTGGCAAAACCATACCAGTTTTGTTACAGTTCAGTATGTGTGTTCGTATCTGTGTCCACAATCTTCATTTCTACATTACAGTTGTAAACTCTTTCCTGTGATGATGTCGAGGCTTTCAAAACTCGGTATGCGCTTGCTTTAAAGTGCAAACCAATCAAGCAGGATGGCTGTTAGCAACTAGAACCCATGATGAGGTTGCTTTGCACAAAATGTATCACACTGGAAAGAGGAATATGTCCCTTTTCATAATTATAGAGAAATGGGGATTCTACCAGGACTAACACTACTGCCGTATAAAGTGGCTGCCAATGTGCCCTTCAGGCAGGTACAGTTTGTCAGCTCGACAGTGCAATTCACTCTGCAGGAATGTTTTTTCTTCGCTTCTTCTTTGCATGATTTTTATTTTTCAGTCAGCTTGCATGAATTGTTTTTTGTATTTTTCCCCAATAAAGCGATCCACGTCATTTCTATCGCTCTCCCATATAGAGATGATGTCGATGATGTCATCAATGTAACGTCTCCATTCTCGTGGCCTGGTATCGCTTTGTTGCAATAATCCAATCTTGATCCGTTTCGAATCAACCTCTTTCCCAGGGCTTTAAAGCCCTGGAAAGTAGGTTGTTTTAGAATAATTAATTCTCAACCCAGAAATTTCTTTAATTGAACAACATTTCAACAAAACACGATAACTGAAACACAAACAAGACGCACAAGGCAGTTAATTACTTTTCATTGAATTATTTGTTAAAACAAAAGAACTTGAAAAAGCGCCCGGGAAATCTAAAACCTTAAACAAAAATGAATAATAAATATAAATAACAGACATGTTAAACAGTGAAAGTAAAAGACCAAAGTTAGACGCAATCTTTGTTTCCTCACCATTAAAGATCACTTTAATTACTCTCTCGTCAGTTCCATCCTTGCTACTTGCCCGGCATTTGTAGATACCGTCCTCGCTTATTTGGATGCTTGCATAGTTTTTCCCATTTGCCACATCTGTTGAGTCCCTTATTAATGTTATGTTTATAGGAGGAATTCCAATGGCTGAACACCAAAGTCTGTATCCCACCGGGAACGCAATCAAAGAACCTGTCCACGGCAAAACTACCTTCGGGGAAACTAAAAAAAGATAAAAAAAAATAAAACATCTCATGATCAAAGCATTGAACAGTTAATACACAAACACGTGCCTGTTAGGATAATGTACAAAACACAAACAGCGGTGAGAAACATGATAAAGAATACAGTTTTATAGCATTGCCTTGTTAATATACCGTGTTTATCGCTGTCGTTTCTGATTGCTCTTGTTATAAATGAACATAATAATGACGAAAATAAAATAAAATAACAAATCTCTGCACTAATACGACAGAGAAACCTTCCTAAATTACTTGAGCATGTTGCAAAACAAAAAGCAAATTCTGATTATCCAGACGTTAGAAAGGGGAGAGAAGATGTGCATTCCCTCCACTAGTTTCATGAAGGCGCTCGATTCCCCTCTTCCTCTCATCTTTCCTCCACAGAGACTAACTACCAATGTGAAAACATAACAAGTTCTTCAGAATGACGAACTGTTATAAAAAATAATAATAATAATAAAGCCTACCATTATATCTACAGAGAGCTCTTATAACAAAATAAAGCTTTTTAGAACCTTGTAAAAACAGCTCATGATTGATGTTTTTGTTTTGCATGAATATTTAACAATTATTCTACGTGGGCCACTGGCCCATGAGCATATCTACAGACTTGTGACGTCCATATTTGTTGTTGAAACATTTCCTTTAAATAAGTTATTTAACTATTGCGGTATTTGAGTACATGGAAGTGTGTTTTGTTATAAGCTGAACATCAACAGCTCGGAAAATTTTCTCTGTGCTGCAACAAAATTTGTTAAACACGATGCCGGCACTGGTCTTTGTCGTTCTAACATTCTCAGCCATGAATTTCATTTTTATTTCGGTTCCAGTTTCGGAATTTCTACTCGTTAATTCTGCTGTGAGACGATTTGTAATGTTTGCCGGTTAATTGCCGCTAGTTTTAATCAGCTTCGTTTATTTGCTGGCGGGTTCATTGACCATATAAGGTATAGCAGGTATATGAGCTGGTAGCCTGTCTCCGACCAGCCATCCAGCGTGTCAGCCATCACGCGCGACGAATGAATGCGCCTGCGGAACAGCTGGCCAGCAGCATTAAAAACAACAACAACAACAAGATGGCAGAGATTGCGCTCAATCGAGTCAAAACAACCAAGCTTTAGTAATTTTTTTTCAAGGTAGGTAATTGAGGATAGTCCATTTTGGTAGTCCAGTTTGGTAGTCCGTTTAGCAGTCCATCATGGTAGTCCATGGACTGGGGGTCAATGAAATGTACCTACCGGTGTACAGAACTATGGCATCATTTACGGATTTTGGCTTTTTAGCTTTGAACAGTATAATGAAAATTTGGGCCCCTGCCATACAAACATTAAGACTGTAGAAATACAAATCATTCACAGGCTTGTGACTTCACGAATTCCGTCAAATATGCAGTATAATCTCCCAGAGAACTAAAAGAAAATTCTTCATATTTAACTGGAAAGCACAGATTGAATCCAAAGGGATTTCTGGAAGAGACTCTCTTACTGCCGCAACTTATTATGGCCTCTTGTGGTCCCTTGCATGGAAAGTAATCCTTATTTGCAGACTTGACTTCAATTTGTTTCGAGAGCTCGTACAAACTGGGAAGCATTGATCAAGATGGACTGCGCTCACTTGCACTGCGTGTACCTGACTGCGTATCCACAACTGACAGAAGCGTCTCTGAGTCTGGCTTCTCTTTACAAGAAGTACAAAAGTTTGTCAGTTCGTCGTCAGAGGTATGGTTCCACAGCAGGCTTTAGACTTTGCCCCACTAATATGCCTAAACAAGTACATTATCAAACCTGGAATTATTTGCTATTTTATTGGTCGCAGTTTGGAGATCAGTGGAAAGAAGGGAATTCATGCTTTTGCGTAGGCATTCGCTTACGGGAGGTGATCGCTGACGAGTCAGGTCTCAGGAGGTCGACACTTTGAGTTATTAGCAAGAGGCAATAGCAGAATTGTACTCCGGCATCTGTACTCTGAATTTCAGTTGGAGACAAAAAGACGTTGATAACTTCGCTGAAATTCGCCCCTGTTGATTAAAGAGCGGAAAACATTTGCCACTGGCTAAGCCTATCCACCGGATAAAAATGTTATCCACTGGATAGTTGTCCAGTGGATAAAGTGTCCCAGTGCTTGAAAAGATGTGTGCACCGACGCGGACGCGGACGCGGACGCGGACGCGGACGGACGTGCCTCGAGTAGCTCCGCAGGCTATAATATGTTAACTTCGAGCGTAAGTTAACAAATTTATACAATTTATAATTATTTTACTTTCTTATGATGGGAGACAACGTGAAGCAATTAAAGAAAGACCACGACGAAGTGAAGAAAGAACTCAAGAACTTAACCAAGGAATTTGAATCGCTACGAGACAAGATGGCGGACAAATCAGACCGCGCCTCATCTCCTAGTAGTGCGGATGTTCAACATCTGAGCGATACTTGCGATGACTTCTCAACAATTATTGAGAGCTTTCAGACGAGATTAAATAAACTGGCAAGTCAAGTAGAAGCTGTTACAAAGGCTATCGACGATGCAACATCTTATAGCTACCAGTATAACTTGAAAATAGTCGGGGTTCCACAAACGAACGAGAAAGAAACGGCTGAAGAAACAACGAGTCTTTGTCTAAAGATTTTCGAGAAAATTGGCGTGGATGTCAGAGAAACTGATATTGACATTGCTCATAGAATTCCGACAAGAAAACAATATGGCCGGAGAGGAAAGCGAAATAACGCAATTGTTTGCAAGTTTGTGAGGCGAATGGTTCGGGAGAGGGTGCTGGCTGCAAGAGCAAACACAAATCGTCTCACATCAAATGATTTTGATCTTCCCTCTGACAGCCAAATCGACCGAATTGGAATTCTGAGTCATCTGTCGCCGAAGCTCCAAGATCTTTTGCGATCGGCGAAAACTCATCAAACTGAGTACGGCTACAAGTTTTGCTGGGCTAAATCTACAGCAGTTTTCCTTCGCAAATCTGATAACTCCAGAATCTTTAGGATAGAGTCGGAGAAGGATCTTGAGGGCCTACGAAGAAACGAGTCTACTAATGATGAATCTCACAGCTAAGTTTATCTATTTCTTTTACCATTACCATATAAATTACTAGCCTGTAGTCACGATCATGGCAGTTAAAAACCAACGTGTTGATAAAAACATAAGGTGCACTTTACGCGAACTACCATATTTTGGTTTTCGAGGAGATCTCGCTTCTTACCACGGACAATTTAACAACTGTCTGTTCTCCGCTAGGAAATCTAAAAGAAATCTCGAAAGACTTTCTGGACTTTATGATCTTGATTTATTTAATCTGAATATCGGTGTCGATTGTAACACCGATTACCCTGATTTATCTACGCATATACGTAGTAGATATTATTCTCCGCATAGCTTTGAAGTAATGAAAAATAATTTAACAAAATATGATATCAATCACAGCTTTTCAATCTTTCACAACAATATAAGAAGTCTAAATCGTAACTTGGAAAACCTACCAAGCCATCTCTTAGAAGAGCTTGATTTTCACTTCGATGTAATAGGTGTAACAGAAACCAAAATTACCAATTCAAATTTGGAGGGATTTATCCCAAGTATTCCTGGCTATAATTTTGAATACGTCCCAACACCCTTGTCAGCTGGGGGTGTTGGAATGTTTATTGATGCATCTCTTGATTATGTAATTCTGGAAAAAACGTCTACTACGGCTTACCAACCTCTTTGGATCGAAATAAGTTTCACGGATAAAAAACATATGGTATGTGGCATCATATATCGACAACATAATTCACCCGAGCAATTTCAAAACTATTTTGCAGATACAGTTGAGAAATTTATTTCATCTGGTAAAACCCTTTGTTTAATGGGTGATATCAATATAGATTTGCTAAAAAGTACACATTCCCAGTTTGCCCACGATTTCCTCTCAACTCTCTTAAGCTGCTATCTCATTCCTACCATTGATAAGCCAACACATGTGCATAGAAGTTCGGCAACACTTATTGACAATATTTTCGTTAATAATCCAGAGCAAGTCTCGCTCAGTGGAAACATCATCTCCGATATAATCGACCACTTTTCGCAATTCTGTTTCATAAAGTCTGCAAAAGCTCCAAATATTTCTATAAAGAAAAAAGTGCGCGATTTTTCTAACTTTTCTGCAGAGAGTTTTAGAGATGATGTTTGTCAATTTTCATGGAATGCATTGACTGAGAATGGGGGAAATGATGTGGATAAATTATTTTCATCATTTTACAACAAACTTAATAAAATTGTCAATAAACACGCTCCTATGAAGGTTTTATCCCAGCGCAAAGCAAAGCAGCTTTCTTAACCTTGGATAACAAAGGGAATAAAAACTTCAATTAAGGTTAAAAATAGATTATTTACTACTGGAGACAATGCTAGATATAAGCTCTATAGAAATAAAATATGTAGCCTGATCAGATTAAGTAAAAAGAATTACTATTTTGACTATTTTAATGATAATATTGCAAATATGAAGAAAACTTGGGAAGGAATTAATAACCTACTGCATCGAAAAACTAAGCCTTCAAAATGCATAAGCGCAGTTAAAGACCCCACAAAAAATAAAGGTGTGATCAGGGACCCATCGCGTATACCAGACATATTTAACAAGCATTTTTCATCGGTGGGCAATAATTTAGCTAGCAAGCTCCCCTCGACGCAGCATGGTTATGTTGATTTTCTTGCTAAATCGAAATCACCCCAGTCATCGTTTTATTTTCGACCAGTAACAGCTTCAGAAGTGGAAACTGAAATTCGTAGTATTCCTAATAAGAAAGCATGTGGTCTTTATTCATGTCCGACGCTATTATTAAAATATGTAAGTGACATTGTAAGCCTGCCACTTGCGACACTTTTAAATGTTTCTGTTTCCCAAGGAGTATACCCGGCCAAGCTAAAATTATCAAAAATAGTGCCAGTTTTTAAATCTGGCGACGAGCTTGATGCGAATAATTATAGACCAATATCACTTTTATCCAATTTTAACAGAATTTTTGAAAAGTTAATGTACTCTAAGATGATCTCTTTCATCGAAGAAAAGGGATTACTCTATCAGGCACAATATGGCTTTCGTAAAGCACATTCTACACAACATGCAATTTTGGATATTATTAATACAATACAAACTAATATGGATAAACGCCTCTTTTCGTGTGGTATCTTTATTGATTTGAAGAAAGCATTGATACAGTTAATCACGGAATATTATTAAACAAATTGGAACATTATGGTTTCCGTGGAATAATTAATGACTGGTTTACTTCCTATTTAAGTAACCGAACGCAAACAACAGAACTCAAATGTCATATTTCTAACAAGGCTACAATCACCTGTGGCGTTCCTCAAGGGTCTGTCCTGGGACCGCTCCTTTTTCTATTATATGCAAATGATATACAGTACTCCTCTGATAAATTCAATTTCTACCTCTTTGCTGATGATACAAATATTCTCTATGCCGGTAAAGACATTAATTCTCTTGAAACCCTTGTAAACTGTGAACTTCGTAAGGTATGTAACTGGCTAACAGCAAACAGGTTAACCCTCAATATTGATAAATCTAATTATGTTATTTTTCGACCTTACCAAAAGCGACTAACGCTTAAACCGAAAATTGTGATATATGATAATGTACTGAGCAAATCTGTTCACCTTGAATGCAAAGATTATGTAAAATACCTTGGGGTTCTAATAGACTGCAGTTTAAGCTGGAAATTTCATATTGAACACATTGTAGTTAAAATAAGTAGATTAGTTGGGATTATAGCGAAACTTAGACATTTTGTGCCACGAAATACTCTACTGCGCATCTATCAATCATTAATATTGCCCTACATATCTTATGGCCTGACTGCATGGGGTCTTGCAAATAAATCCTACTTGACAAAAATTTTAGTTCTTCAAAAAAGAGCACTTAGATTTATATTTTCCGTAGAGAGATGTGAACATGCAGTCCCTTTGTTTATTCATGCCGATATTTTACCTCTAAATTTTCTTTATTTCAAATCCGTTTGTTGCTTAATGCATGATATACAAAACCGGAAAGTACCTAGTAACATTTTAAACCTATTCAGCGACACTACCAGTATTCACTCTTATAACACTCGGTCTTCCTCAGCAAATAATTTCTATATTAAGAAATCTAGGTTAGAAATCCAAAAAAGAGCTTTCTCAAGAGTAGGGGCTAAAATTTGGAATGAGATGCCAGCATCATTAAGAGAGCTCCCCAAGAAACACTTCCAAACAAAACTCTACTCTTTCCTTCTCGATATTCTTAAGAAGTATGATGACTATATCGATATTTCCCAAATTACCTCTGCCCTAAAAACGTACAATTGAACTTGAGTTCTTCATTCAAACATACCATGTAAGAGTCATTGAACTTGTAATTTATGTTAACGATTTAACGATTTAATGATTTGGTACAATCTGTTTAAAAATTATGTAAGTCTCCTCTCGTAAATTTATTAATTTTTTTTTGTAATTGTTTTGTATGACTGTTCCGCCCAGACTAGCAATGCTATTTGCGGAACAGTCCTTTCTACGCTGGATATTTATTCTATAAATAAAAGTTGTTGTAGTGCACAAAGCCTGAATAGGGCGATGAATAACTTTCCACCGGTAAACCACTATCCGGTCCGTTGCCATGGTGAAAATCAGTCACGTTTTTCTTACGACGGAAGACGGGAACCTGGAAGATAGATAAATAGACCCAACTGCACCCCTAAAGAGCCCTGAATTATTTTAGAGACTGCCGGAAAAAGCTCTGACTTATAAAAAGCTATTTTATCGAATGCAACTTGTATACCAAGTGGGATTAATGCACGAGGCTGCGTGCGGTTAAATTTTTTTTTTTACGATAAACAGCAGTTGTATTAGAAATTCTGTAAATGAGTTCGCCCTATATCTTAAGCTTTCACAGTGACAGTTAATTTCCCTTGCAATGCATCCACCTCAATACTAAGCTTTTTCGTTTTTGAATCTGCTTTAAAGCTCTGTCGTCTACTGAAGGATGAAGGACCGCAGTGATTCAAGCTGAAAAAACTTGTATTATTTATCTTTTTCCTTCTTGAAATTTCACTTCTGTAGCTGGGTAGGCTTGATGAACATATTAAAGTCTCCCGTACAAATAGTCTCTGTCACACTGAATTAGAAGAATACTTCCCAAATTAATGTGTCTAGGTGAGCTAAAAGCCACTCATTGGGCACTAAGACCACTTGGAGTGGCCATTATCCCTTAAATCTACCAATTAAAGTTTGAGTCTGAGCAATAGCAGCCATGGACAGCTGTTTCGGCCTTGTTAGGCCTCAACAGCATGGCATAGCTAATACCCAGGCCGCTCATGTACCCACGTGAATAAAACAAGCAATGAAAATGTGCAGCTTGTGGGATGTGGCTTAAATACTTCACAAATCAATGTGTCTAGGTAAGCTGAAAGCCATTCATGGGGAACTAGCTATTGGGTACTAAGGCCACGTGGTAGCGGGCGTTACCCGTTAAGTCACAGGCTTCCAAAGCTCAAAATTCGACTCTGCATCAGTTTGTTTATATAGAGAATTGTATGGGAAAGTCGCCGGTTTGTAAAAAAAACAAAAATGTGTAAATAACTATCTAATCAGAAATAAAGTTTTCCCAACCTCAAATGTGTCGCGTACTTGTCTCTTGTGCCGATTTTGAAGCCATTCACGACTGACGCCGTTTAGTGAAGTTTTTCGAAATCGTTGTCTCTCCTTCTAAAAGAAGGAGAAGGCAGACCACTCCATCGATCGCATCAATCGCTGGCCAGACGTCACTCCACAAATCCCTCTCTCCTCGAAAGGAAAAGTCCCGAATCGCAATAAAACCAACAGTTCCATAAAGCCCAATAAATTTCACTCCATCTACATGTGCCTCGACGGTCAAAAGACTCGTGAAGAACGAAAAATTTGGCTTGGAGTTCGCCTCTTCGGCTTTCCTGATATGCTTGTGACCGACCTCGCGACAACGGCCGTTAACGCAAGGTCAAGTAGCTGCTTTCTGATTGGTCCATTTGAATTAAGTCACGCGCTGACAACACGACCCTCCACCGGAGGGAAAGGTACATTTTGTCGCGAATCAAGTGTCACACTAGGGTTGCAGCTGGTTTGTAACCTTTACAGAGTTCACAACTATCAAACAAATTTAGAACGATAACTATCTTATGCTGAAAATCTAATCTTATCGTTCTAAATTTGCTTGATAGTTGTGAACTCTGTAAAGGTTACAAACCAGCTGCAGCCCTAGTGTGACACTTGATTCGCGTTAACGGCCGTTGTCGCGAGGTCGGTCACAAGCATATCAGGAAAGCCGAAGAAGCGAACTTCAAGCCAAATTTTTCGTTCTTCACGAGTCTTTTGACCGTCGAAGCACACGTAGATGGAGTGAAATTTATTAGGCTTTATGGAACTGTTGGTTTTATGGCGATTCGGGACTTTTCCTTGCGAGGAGAGAGCGATTTGTGGAGTGACGTCTGGGCAGCGATTGATGCGATCGATGGAGTGGTCTGCCTTCTCCTTCTTTTAGAAGGAGAGACAACGATTTCGAAAAACTTCACTAAACGGCGTCAGAATGGCTTTAAAATCGGCACAAGAGACCAGTACGCGACACATTTGAGGTAGGAAAACTTTATTTCTGATTAGATAGTTATTTACACACTTTTTTTTACAAACCGGCGACTTTCCCATACAATTCTCTACATAAACAAGCTGATGGGGAGTCGAATTTTGAGCTTGGGAAGCCTGTGGTTAAGTTTACCAAAACAGCTGTCCATGGCTGCTACTTATTTGGTAGATTTGATGGGTAACGCCCGCTACCAAGTGGCCCTAGTTCCCAATGAGTGGCTTTCAGCTTAACTAGACACATTGATTTCTGAGGTATTCTGGTCACTCCAAACCACATCCCACAACCTTCACCTTTTGATTTTGAATTACACGGCCACGCCCATTAATATGGCTAAATCAAATGGAGCGTAGATTTGGCACCATTTATTGTGTCATTCGTATACCGCTTTAAAAGACCTAAATGCATCTCCGGAATTAAAAACTTTAACATCTTAGCTTAATAGTTAGGTATTTTTAAAATATTTCGGAGTTGTTTTACATACTGGTTTTTGAC
Organism: Pachyseris speciosa; assembly: GCA_016490735.1. NCBI lineage: Eukaryota > Metazoa > Cnidaria > Anthozoa > Scleractinia > Pachyseridae > Pachyseris > Pachyseris speciosa. The sequence goes on along the minus strand of JAEMWC010001165.1, from coordinate 205,709 downwards.
GTTATATTTGACCGGTTCGATTATTCAAACAGAGCTTTCTGTCCCTTCAGGTGACTCTGCGTGGGATCTATGGCAAAATATCGTCTGCGCAAGCGCATATTGTAAATGCACCGATGCAATTGAAAGCGACATAAAATTTTCTTTGTTGTCTATGTTTGAGCAAATTTAAGCTGGGGAAATGGCTCTTCAAAATTGCTAAATATCGTCTGTCGTCATGTTACCTTCTGTTTGCATCAGTGAAAGTTTTGCAGCAAAACTCGATGGCCGGCTCGGGAATTTATCAGCGCTTCTTGTACCTATTATCGCTATTGCTGAAGAAAGCACCCTGAAATGTAGTGAGGCAGCCAAGTTTGGGAGTCATGCCCTTGAAAATAGCAAAGATTCAGGTTTATTCCGTACAGACAGTGGCGATGAAGGTCAAATCTCTGACAAGACCTTCGCGCACGTCGGGGTTAGATTGTCGAGCGGCTTTCGGGTTTGATATCTGGGAAGATTTCTGCATAGCCCCATACATGAACTGTACATGCATCACTGTCATAATAGCCCTGTTCCAAAAGCGACAAGCAATAATAGAGTTTGATTCACAATATGTATACAAAATAAACGTATGTGACTGTTCCTTTGCATCTTTACTGCTTTAAGAGGTATAACTTTCAAAGTCGCAAAGTTTCTGACTCACTTGAAGGTGCTCCCTCTGTCGGTGTACATGGATATTTGCTAACGCGCCGATAATATTAAGTGAATGTGAAAACCAAATTTCACGACAAAAAAAGGATTTGCCCTTGATCTCCCACGGATTGTTTTGGTGGAATAAACACCGCTTCCTTACGAAGAAAAGGAAATTACTGTGGAACCCTATCTCCTCCGTTCATCAAATTGCAAGCTTAAGCCGTAAAAGAGATTTTTTACTCTTTTATAGGGGGACTCCTTTGACATTAAAGTGAAAGAGATGGAAAAAGTGAATAATTCACGCTAAGTTGTTGGAAATAATTACTAGCTTCCAAATTTTGTTTTGAAACGTGGATATAACATTTAAGTGTACAAAAACATCGATATCATTATCGCCTATTTTCGCTTTCAAATTTCTCGAGCGCGGCCATTTTGGATTTGATGACTTGCAACGGTTGCAGCTATTGCCAGGAAGCAAATGAAGCAGAAAATCCTTTGTGTTAAACAATAGGGCAACCATTACACGTCATCAAATCCAAAATGGCTGCGTCCGGGAAATGTAAATGCGAAAATAGGTGATGACGATATCCATCTTTTGTACACTTAAATGTTATCTCCACGGTTTAAAACAAAATTTGAAATCTTGTATTTAGTGCCTACAATCAGAAACCCATAAGGGTTGAAACGTGTAACTGCTGTTTGTGTGCTTGGAAACAAGCTTCCGAATATTCAGTTTGCTAAGTACCATATTTGGAACATCGAGAGAAACATTAAACCTCTCAGTTCGCAAGAACACCGTGACGCAATACCACCAATGTTCCCGCGCGAAATTAAAACTGGCGGACACGTCGGTGAGACGAAAATGAAAACAGAAAAGTCCAAAAGAAACGAATATTCGGAAGCTTTGAAAGCGCGTTACACGGTTCAACCCTTATGGGTTTCTGCTACAATTTAGCGTCAATTTGTTTAAGAATGGAGGCTCTCTTTAACTGCTGGTATTAGAATTAATTCCTCCCTAAATCTCTTAGGATTTTTTCCAACCCGTATCAGTCTTTCCCTCTGACATACACAGTCACGAATTTAGTCAACCGCGCATGCCTGTGGAGTAAAAAACCAAATTTCCCTCTCAGTGGGGAAAGAGTTTGATATGGAACCATTCGTTAGAAACTCTCCTGTCGGAGAATTATTCTTTGCCTATGAACATCCGATAGATATGTTGGAAATGACACTACAAAAGGTTGGTTTTTATTGCTTTAAATTGAAATAGTTTAAAATGTAAGCTTAACCCTTGGACGTACAAAGGAGGCGGGGGTGGGGGATGATCTCGGAGTTTTGGATATTTCAAAAGAATTTTCACTGAGTACCTCTCCATTTCAGTAACGATTCGTTTATCTTTGAGACATATTCGCTGTGAATTTCGGCTCATAGATATCATAAGATATTAAATAAAAATTGAGGTGTGGTTTACCGGAAAGAGATGAAATTTTAAATTCATTAAGCCATATTAAGCCATATTCTAAACGAGAAGTAGTTGACGGGAGTAATGATGCTAAGCTGTCAAAAATTGTATTTTCTGGGTGAAAGTTTAAATTTTCGGGGAAAAAGAAATTATAGTAAAAATCTAAAAAGGTCCGCCATATTGGATGACGTCACTAATCCCCAGCAGCGCTATCTGCATATGTATTCCACAATATTAACATCATCTTGTAGACCAAATAACGGGCTATCTATTAAAGATAAAAACTTTTCAAAATACCGTAACGTAACGAAACCGCAAGGGGTTCCAACCGCTCCCCCCTTTACCACGGTGGGGGTACGAGTTTGCTTGTACGTCCGAAGGTTAAATCGCTGGACGACTTGCCCTGAGACTTACGGTTTTATTTGTATTATTATCATACCAATTTGAATTGATGAACGATTATAAATTAAAACGATAAAAACATCAAGTACATATCTATTTACGCCACATATAAAGCAATGCCGTCTCCATGGCTGTCCGCATGTATTTTACGTTGTATTTGACTACAAACATTTAACTGTAGGTTTTCCAGGTACTTTGTTAGTTAGTTGGTGCGTAGTTGTTTAACTAAATGGTTGATTATTCGAAAAGCCATATCTGCTTTTCAAGTTTTTTCCTGTGGATAAAAAGTTGTACGACTTACCTTGATGTGGATAACTTTATCCACTAGATAGCGGCTGGATAACACTATCCATGCTTCCAACAACAGGAATGCCGCAAGTGGGTAAATTTTTTATCCGCCGAATAGCGACTTATCCGTTGTTTGAACAACCGGGGCCTTATCTATATGCCGCTTCAATTTCATGTATGTTTAGGCTTCTGACTAACTGTCCGCGTAATATAGTAAGTTTACTAATAATTATAAGGCGTTTAGGTGGTTTCTCCCTCGACCACAAATTTTATTAATCGTTAGATTCAAGCACTTATTATCGATATAAAAGTACTTTTCTCCTTATCTGCTTGTTTGTTTTAGTAAAGCAAACGTGTGTCTCAATCAAGAAACATATCCGATTTGTGACATTTACGCCTCTGGTGTTGGCCAAGAGTGCGAAAATGGGACGACTAACAAAATTTGCGCCTCTGGAGAGAAGGATTAAGTGACACGTGGTCGCTTACGGGAGGTTAAAAACAATAGAAAATTTCAAACCGTCAGCTGCAAAGTTGTCACGGTCGCTCAGGAGAGGCGGTCACCTTCCAGAGATCCCAATTACAGTCATTTGACTGGGAAAGTTTGGTATTTTGGAAAAGCGGTCGTTTACGGAAGGTGGTCGCTTACAAAAGGTAGTTGACGCATGTACTTTTAATTCATCGCTTATAGGCCATCCCAAATAAATAAAATGCCATGCGTCATACCCCTTAATTTCAACAGACTACCACAATGGGGCATTTTCACCACTTTTTTTTTTTCAATATTTGGGTAGACAGCACCAAATTAAACGTGTTCAACTAAAACGTATCTAGTAACAGCATTATGTTATATTTGAGTGTTTCCGTCAGGATGTCTCCACGGCAACCGGATTTTGACTGCATTTTTTTAAATTTGCGTTTTCATTACTTTTAAAAAAAGAATTGAGTTTCTTTCCCGCAATATTTGAATTTGTACATAATTCATTTGCTTTTGTCCAATACCACTGTTGATATGACTTTCAATTTGATAAGGTTTCATTGAGAGATTATGGAAAATCGGAAATGCCAGATCGGATGGCGGCGTTACGGAAACGATGACGTAATTCCTGGAAGACAGTTTTGGATGTGATTTATACCTGCGGGGTTTAACTTTCAAAGCTTCAATCGTGTTGAGGGTTTAAAGCTGCATGAAGTGAGTGGGTTGCACGAAATGCTCCCTCAAAAATAAACAGAGAAAACAAACAAAGAAACAAAACAAGCTCGGCAGAATAGGCTCAGTAACTAAACAAGTATTCCAGGACTAAAGCCCTGGTCAAACGGCGCATGATAGTCGATGATAGTTGATGATAGTTCACCGGCAGTCGCGCGAGCAAAGGTCACGCGAGCAGCTAGTTCCAGGCTCTTTCCGCGTAAAATGTGAGCACTAAAATGGCTTCGCGAGAGACAAACTTGTAGAAGTATGAATTTATCGCGACGAAAGAGGGCGGCAGCTTGTTTAATAGTAATCGATTTGTTGGAGGGATGCGGTGTCTCTTCTAATTCTTGCGAGTTGACACTTTCTTCAGAAGATATCTTTTCTATGTTATCTTGGTCTTCAATGTTTTCGTTGTCATGATTATCATCTTGGATATAAACACGTATTTCTGAAGCTGCAGCTGAGCCTCGCGAGGAACTTTTGACGGCCATTTTAAACGAGCCCGCCGATTTTCGGGGAAAACAGCTGACCAAAAACTATCATGAACTATCATACGCGTGGTCAAACGAGAAAAACTATCATCGACTATCATGAAGAATTTGAACAAGTTCAAAATGAATGATAGTTGATGATAGTCGATGATAGTGCATGATAGTTGGTGGTCAAACGGAAGCGCGCGCTTCAACTATCATCGACTATCATCAACTATCATCGACTATCATGCGCCGTTTGACCAGGGCTTAAGTTATGGCATTAGACTTTCAAGTTCCGCTGGGAAAACTCTTTTACTACATGTACAACCACAGTATTGTACTGCATTTCCTAGACGCTGCATGCGTTTGCCGAGACATGCTTATGAAAAGACTATCAAATTAAAGTATAACCAAAACATAAAATTCTGGGCTGAGTTGCTCGAAGCATGGTTAGCGCTAACCATTGGTTAAGATGTATTAAAACCTATAGGCTTTCACGATGTTTACCCCTGGTTAGCGCTAACCATGCTTCGAGCAACTGGGCCCTGGGCTTCATTTAAGTCTAGAAGTGTTGAAAGATGATAGCATGTAGTTTTCCGTACTCTTGAAGTGAGGTGTTCTATTTTCCAGTACGTTTGCTGTAAAGAAACACTTCCAGTTTTTCCGATTTATCTTCGACCATCCCAGATGATCGGAGATATCAGTGAATTAGTGTTTTCACATTAGTCTGCAATATCTGGAATGACAAGAACAACGTGAATTCTCCATTATTTTTTGATTTACCTCAGCCTAGTGCGACATCAGCATCATGATCTATGTGCATGGTCATGTGTGATATAAGTTTTTCAAAAGATGGTTTTTAAACTGTCACAACCGATTCAGTGTTTAAGAATGACGAGCTTTGGAAGGAGCAAAAAGCTTGTTCAATCCACCGAGTACAACAAGGTTCATCTCTCACGAGGGAAGAGTCTTTCACGAGGAGTGCACAGTTTGAAGAGATTTTCTGGTACACGTAGACCAAACGGCTATAACAGTTGGATTCAGTCATAAGTCATTTATGACTCTCTTAGGACATTTTATGAATTGAAGATACACGACATTCAAGAATATCAGTAACTGATATTTGTTATTTAAGCCTGCATGCACAAGATTTCCGCAAAATTTCCGCGATATTGTTATAGCAACGACAATTAATTGCAAATTTTATGGATCCCTCTATGAAACACTTTTTATCTTCAAAAAGAAAAGTACAGCCAGAAAATACGTATTTGTGTCCAGATGGACTCAGCCGGAAGTCATTGTGACCTCTTGGGACATTTTGTTCATTGGAGATGCAGGACTCGCAGGTATATTGGTAACAGATACTCTGCTATCTAAGCCTGCTTGCACAAGAAATATTAGTTTTTGTTTTGCCCTCACCGACGATTTGAAGTTTTCCGCGATATTACTATGGCAATCACAATCCCTTGCAAATTCAATGGATCTCTCTAAAAGCTTTTGCTTCAAAAGAGAAAAGTACAGCCACATCCATTTATTTACTACCTGTCATTTGTCCTACCTATTGTTGTTGAACTTGATCCGCTCTTCTTGATACGGAAAAGCATCCGAAATCCATTTCCTTCTTTATACCCATAGTTAGAGTGGAATATTATCACTGCATAATCTCCAGTCACTTCAACAGTTTCCCCAGTCTTTGTACCACAGTACACACCAAATGACTGGCCCTTCTCATTAGTAATCTTCAAATAATCATAGCTGTGAAGAAAACATTTGCGTTAAGTACGTTAGAAGGGGCCCGCACTACTTTAACAAGACAAGACCAAGTTAGACATATTTGTTATTTGGATCAAGTTCAAGATCAGGGGATGAGGGGCGGGTCAGTGGATAATTTAGAGGTGTTGTGTAAGGCCATCAATCGCTTAGTACTAAAGGATTTCTGATGGCGAAGTTTTTATAAAATCAACTATTTTATTCAACAACTCTTTTTTCCTGCATGACTTATCTCTTATTAGACCCTTTTACTGCATTGGGATTAACCTTGGAAATGAGCACTATCCTTACTGCCTGTTGAGAACACAGAACCGATCGACAAACCAAACGCTGCAGAGTGTTTTCACATGACGTCACGGCGGCCATGTTGGTGTTCCAAACAAAGAAACGATGACCATGCTGGTGTCCCAAACTAAACCTCTGAGAATTGAACTCTATGCAAATACTTTCTTTTGTTTCAGTAAACCAATATGGCCGGTAGTAATCAATAAACAGCAATAAACAGCAATAAACGTATCAACAGCAATACGACAAAATTTCATCGGTAGGCTGTGCCGGGCTATTTATTCTCAATAGTGAGCCTGCCAAACGAATTTCATCTGGTGAGAACGAATATATGAAAATCATAGATTTGAACTACGGATTGAAGAATAAAGATATGAATGATCATCGCTGGCAGTTATAAACACTATTTAAGCAGTAGTGAAAACAAAGCCTGAAAAGAAAATTTTGGCTTGTACGGGAGTCGAACCCATGACGTCTGCGATACCGGTGCAGTGCTCTACCAACTGAGCTAACAAGCCAAATGGGAGCTGGTTGATTTTGTTGGTTCGTAATATGCCCGTGAGTGGTGCATGATGGCCACTGAAGAAGTGTTCATAACTGCTATGATCATTCATATCTTCAGATTTTTATCAATAGTTGTACTTTTTGAGGACTATTTATTAATAGTGCTTTTCTAATTTCCTATGAGTTAGGAATGTTCGGCACTGCGAGGTTACCGGTAAGTAATGGTACATCGCGTCAAATCCCTAAAGGATCCAATACGAAAGATATTGACTAGTATTTTCAAATCTGTTCGTGGTGTGTGTGAGTTTTTGTTGTTGTTGTTGTTGTTTATTTACCATTCTCTTTATTATTTGCATTGATTTAAGTTTCAATCTTTGGTTACTAACGTCACGTCTTCCAGTAAACATAAGTTGTGATTCGCGAATGTTCAGAATGTTTTGTGCATTTGGCACCCTGTTGTTCAAAGCACGTCTAAGCAGTAAGGGGGTCTATTATACTCTGGCGGTCTGGCGGTTTAAGCCTATTTTGAGTGTCGGTTCGCGGGAACATTCGCATGTTTTTTGGCGGTTAACGGTCAAGAAATTATCGTGCGGTTGGGGGAAATCATAAATTTACTTCGCGGTTTTCGGTTTGCTCGTGTTTGGTGGCGGTCATTCAATAAGAGTTAATAGGCTCAGAAGATAATCAGAAGACTGAACAGTCGCTTTATTTTCCTTTCTGGCTCGTTTCTAGCCTGCGAGCAAGCTCTCCCGGGGGTACCCCCGAGAGAGCTTGCTCGCAGGCTAGCTGGTTTCTCCTCTCCCCAAGATAGCGGGAGTTTGCCGCAGTTTCCGGTTTTTTCCCCTGCTTTGTGGGGAAAAACCAGGCCAGGCTTCAAAGTAACCAGACAGTGCACGTTGAAAGATGGCGGTCTAATTGGCGGCCGATAGTATGTTGCCGATAGTTGGCGGCCGATAGTAAGCTTGGGGCAGCGCCAAAAGATTTTATCCGAAAGGAAAAATTTAGAATGAAGCTGCCTCGTCCCATACAAAAATTGCAGCCGTTAAAAGAGCTACCAACCTCGAACCCAGGCTTTCTCTCTTTTCCTCCCTCAATCTCTGGAGCAGATTATTCAGGACATAACAATTTTCTCATGAAAAAGGTTTCTTTGTTTCAAGGACGGGATTTTACTGCAAGGATTTGCGGAAAGCTAACCTAGAGGCTGAAGTCTTATATTACAAATATGTTCGGGAAAGCGGTCGATAGAAGTCAGAAGAACTAGGCTGTTACCCCCAAAACTTTTCCTAGGAATTTGTTGTCCGCACTGGAGCGAATTCGGCCCTTTTATTTTCATCTTGCTCTCGGCTCTCTTACGGAATTAACCGAGGACTGAATCCTTCCATTGCTGTTTCTGCTCAACATGGCTGCCCACCTGACCTGCTGTAAGTCGGAAGTCGGAACTTGGAACTCAGAAGTCGAAAGTCGGAACTCCAAAATCACCTCTTTATTCTCTTGCTTGTGGTCTTTCATTTTACCTAGAAACGTTTGGTTACACGAAGTATTATTTGCAACGACATCAATTTTTTTTTTAAAAATCAGCCATATCCACTAGTCTGTAGCCAGTTTTCAGAAGTCGGAAGTCGGAAGTCGGTAGAGGCCCTTCTCGTTCACGGTAGTAACTGAATGGAATTAGAAATAAGAAGTCCCTCTGTTAAAATTTAGAGGTATGCAGGAACAGAAGTACGATTATTGTGCTAACATATCGTAAAGAATTTGTTAATTACATTGAAAAGATCGGTTACGGTGATAATCGCTCTGCTACAAGTGCGGTTTCGGTCTTTAGAAGAAAATGAAGGCGGTTTGCGGAATGCACGTTCCCCTATAATAGACCCTCCAGTAACGCAGGATTTAGCAGTTGAGCATTTGATACCAGCGTAAATACTTATTTTCGTGGATTTTTATAATAGATTAATAAATTTTTGCCCTCATCAGTTTTGAGTCAGGCATTTTGTTTTTACTTTTCGCATAAAAACAGCTGTAAAGGACATTTTCAACGTGTGCGAGATGTATACTTTTTCAATCGTGGTTAAAGGTTCATCGGCTGTTTAACAACCGGCTCCCAGATGAATAACATCTGTAGAGCGTATTTAATGTTAACATTATAGTTACCCTTAGTTATAATTACCTGCATGAGGCGTGATTTTCCAGATCAAGTTCAAAGTCAATCATCAATGAATTGCCCTCTGGGACTGGAACCCAGTACGTACAATGCTTGTTGGGCTGATAATCACGAAATGGATAGCCAGGGCTTGACAGCGAATTGTTTACCACGACACCACATTCTATACAAGCAACAATAGTACAATATAGTTAATATCTACACTGAGTCTTCCACTAACACGCAGCATACAAAGAAGCAACCAAACCGCAGAAAAGAAACTGGTGATCAGTAATATAAATTGTGTCGATAATAAACAAGGGACCGGGATTGTCAGTCAGTTACTGAGAGTACTCAAAACAAACGTCACAACTATCCTCCTGACTCCAGTTGTTCAAAGAGCTGATAATTCTGTCCAGCGGATAATTCGCTATCCAGAGGGGAAAATGTATCGGTCGCAAAGTTTAGTCGGAATACATTTTATCCGCTGGATAGAGTATCCGCTCTTTTGAACAACTGGGGCTTGGTCTAGTCCTGGTCCTTGGTGATTTTCAAATATTTAACAGCGTATAGGATAACTCATTCATTAGAATGCCATACAGCTGTTCAGAAATGTGCGAAAAAGTATTGAACTGCGTTAATACAAAAATGTACGACCGTGTTAGCACACGCCTAAGTTCCCCTGAAACAGCGCAACAAAAACAGAAGAACAGATTCGTGATAAAGATTGAAAGTAATTTACTTTCATTGGCATGGTGTTGAGTACTTTCTGTCGTTACGTTTTCTCATGCGAAGGAGGTGAAAAGGTTAAAGACCTGACTTGTACAAAATATACAGTAATTTTAGTTAACCGTCCCCAATTTTCTTTCTAAAATGATTTTGTTTGTGATTACACTAATTAACTAAAAACTTTTAGAAGTTTGAGAAATTTAGCCATTTCAAATCACACAATTCATAAACATTACATTTTCATAAGAATTAAAAGACAGTTCATTTCAGATGCGGAAGAAAAAACACTAATATGACTGAGTGAACAAATGAGAAACACGTTTGAAATATTAAACTCTCACACAAGCCTGCTAACACGCACAAGCATATCGCAAACCCGCGAATTATAAGAACAGCTTAAATCCCTACTCTTTATTCTTACAGTTCATTTTGTTTTAAAACAGTCTTCGTTTTCATTATACGTACTGATATAGTTTTCTGTGTCATATTTAGCTACAATCTTATCTTTGGAATTATCCAGGAGGTAATTCCTTAAAAAAAAAAAAAAAAAAAAAAAACTCCTTCGATGTGCTGCAAGGAAAGATTTCTTTGGTAAGCCGCAACCACTATGACTCTTAAATCACGCCAAAATTTTTAATAAGAACCCTGTTGGGGAAGATGATGCAATGTTTCTGGCGGAATATAAATAGCGTAGCAAAAGGACCGCATGTAGTTCGTTTTAAAGCCAGTTTTCTGAAGCTTGTCATTGGTGTAAAAAATAGAGTTTATTAAAAGACAAAATATCAAAGAAAATATGAAATTCAACTTTGGTATTAGCCTCGATTAGATCAGGGTCGCTTTCCCGGGAGCAGGGATGGCGCAGTGGTGAGAGCATGCGCCTTCCACCAACGTGGCCCGGGTTCAATTCTCGGACTCGACCTTTTATGTGGGTTGAGTTTGTTGCTGGTTCTCTTCTCTGCTCCGAGAGGTTTTTCTCCGGTTCTCCGGTTTTCCCCTCTCAACAAAAACCAACATTTCCAAATTCCAATTTCATCTGCTCGTAAAGCGCATTTGATCATATACACATGGAAAATGCGCTATATAAGTTCTAAACTATTATTATTATTATTATTATTATTGTATTGATTGAAGCCAATCTCTATAGACTCAGGTAACAGTGGTGAAAGGAGCAAATACTGGTAGACAAACAAAAGGAGCTAGTAGACCCATTCGGCTTATTCAATGTTGTACCCAATTCAAACCCTTTGGGATTAAAACGGTTTGTTCCAGGTATTTCCATGTCATTTAAATATGAATGCTACATTATAATGCAAATACAATACACAAAGAATCTTAAGCCCAGGAGATATGAATTGGGTACAACATTGAGTTAGCCGAATGGGTCTATGGGAAATCTATTATTTACGTCCACCCGCATGGCTGCGATGAGGTAACGTGGAAACTATCTACTGTCCCCTGAAGGACGAAATCACAACTGATTAGTTTTTTAATCCTATCCAATTTTTCTGTGAAATTCTTTTCTTGCATGCAGCAGTTTTAGATCATATGTGTAAAATTCTCGAGGAGCTTCCTCGGTTCACTATACCATTTAATGCTAGAAGATTTGTCTGTAGGATCCAATCTACAATGCTTCCGTTTCAAACAAGAAATCTCTATAAATGCCAAAAGACTCAACAATTTGACCCACCTTTGCAGCATTTAAAACCAGCATCACGGAGAGCGCTATTTAGCACCTTTCATTTCAATGTGCAACAAAACACGTTAAAGTTCTACTACGATCAGAAAATCAATTGTCTTTTTATTTAAAATTTCGAAAGTGTGTTTGCTTAACACTCGACTCGCGAAATTTCGACCTTTAATTTCAAGCAGAAGACTGTTTACTTTGAGTACAACTTTCTCATTTAACCACAGGGTGCAGAGGAGTTCTGTTCGATCGTACACGACAAAATCTCACCTAGTTAATTCCAAAATATGTTTACTTTGTACGATAAAGATTGTCGAAATGAAGTCCTTCTGATTTGTGAATGTTTTCTGCTTCCATATCCTTCTATATCCCCCGATCTTGTCTCTATCGTATGGCTTTCCGCCATGTTTACTTGCATATACCGCGTCGAACTGACGCTGGCCGCGGGCGCATATGATCTTTGCCCGAAGGTCAACGAATAAGCTTCGGAAATCGGAAGGCGAAGCTATCCGAACGAGGTACGAAGTGCCGAGTAAAAGAAGAGTAAAGGGAGGAAACAAGCGTCACGTGACTAGTTCGATGTGAACCGCAATGACTGGTGACGGAAGTGGGCAGTGACCGGAAACGGGAGAGTAATCTCCCGTTGGGAAAGGATAAAAACATGGCAAGTTTGTCTTTCAGAAGGGCAGCTCCACTCAAGGAAAACCCACCGGAGGCAAAAAAAAAATCGAAACCGTTCACCAGGGAAACACAAATTGAGCTAGACAGACTAGATAGCCGGCAAATACTAACAACACGTTTATCCTACGAGGTCACAACATATACCCTTCAAACAATAGCTAACTAATAATTAGAACAATTCTCACGCTTCGACAATTCTCTGCAAACATTCGGGCATCAAAGTCTCCTCCTTTTCTGAAAACGTCCGACGCATATGTGTCGAATGTTCACTTGTCTATGACATGATCTCGAATATAGTGGTCTTCTCTATCACCGAAGCCCGGGCACCGAAGTCACGGCTAACCGCACGCTGACGAAGCCGACAAACAAACTGATCAACGGTTTCACTGATTTCCTGTGCAATCTACAGAAACATGTGCCTCTCAAACGGAACGTTTGCCTTTGGAACGAAGTAGTCATCAAGTGTCTGCGAAACCAGTGCTTCTAGGGAACCGACACCTAGGGAAACAGAAACGCTTCGAACACCTCCCGACTCGCTGGTTGAACCACTAGCGTTAGCTCCGCTCATCTCGCCGCCGCTTATAAACCGCCGTTTAAAAGAGAAAAATCTCGACAAATACCTCCACGAAACCGCGAGTGAAAGAACGATCCTTGTCGCTTACTGTAGAACCCCGAAACACAAATAGAGACCGCCAGCGAGTACTTCCAACGCGTTTATTCTTCGAGGTCACAACACACTATACGTCAATTCCGTCACCAGTTGTTGCGGTGCACATTGAACGAAAGCGGTGTGATGAGGCCGTAAATCTCCTTTGCCAAAAATGTTAGTTTTCCGACCGTTTCAACAGAATTCTTGCTCAATTTGGCTAAAAAGTGAAAATTCTAAACCATATACGAAAAATGAGGCCTTTTCATTGAATTTCGTGTTAGTTACAGGGAATCGAAAAATTGAGCCTAAATCGGTTTCCTCCCTTTCCTCTTATTGTACTGTAAGCCAACCTTTTGTAACCGTGCTTGCCCACAGTACTTTGGTCCGCGGTACATGCAAATAAACATTGCTGAAACCGTACCAGAAAGAGACAAGATCGGGGGATATAGAAAGATATGGAAGCAGAAAACATTCACAAATCAGAAGGATTTTATTTCGACAATCTTTATCGTATAAAGTAAACATATTTTGGAATTAACAAGGTGAGACTCTGTCGTGTATGATCGAACAGAACTCCTCTGCACCCTGTGATTTAACGGTCCGCCATTACTCACATTCATAACTGACCGATTAGGCCTTGGAGAGCTGGATCCAGCATAAAATGACGTCATTTACTCACTGGTTTAAAATTGCAGTGTGTGAATGCAGCTCATTAAGTATGCAAAACACGAGTTTGAGAGTCTGAAAGCTCAAAATTCCCGTGCTGCATACTAAATCAGCCGGGTTTACACACACTGCATTCTTACGCTTGTGAGCTTTCTACGTCATTATGTCCTCGATCCAGTTCTCTCAAGATTTTGAAGTTAGTAATGGCGGACACTAAATAGAAATATTTCAGTCAAAATAAAAAACTGAATTCACCAAATTAAAGCTTGAAATCTCGCGGGTCGGTTGTTAAGCAAACACACTTTCGAAATTTGAAGAAAAAAGACAAGTGATTTTTTGATAGTAGTAGCACTTTAATTGAAAGTTAGCCACTTGTAATTGCTTATATAAGTTATCTTTTGGGATGGAAAGTATTGAAAACACACAAGACCTAGACAGCAAGTTACTTAACATTGAATTATTTGTTTAAAAAAATTGAAAAAGCGTCCGATAAATCTAAAAAGAGATATACATGTTAAACAGTTGAAGTAAAAGACCAAAGACAATCTTGATCCACTCACCACCGATCATCAGTATTTCTCTCTCGTTACGTCCATCCTTGCTACTTGCCCGGCATTTGTAGATACCGTCCTCGCTTAACTGGATGCTTGCATAGTTTGTCCCATTTGCCACAACTGCTGAGTCCCTTGTTATTGTTATGTTTATAGGAGGAATTCCAATGGCTGAACACCAAAGTTTGTCTCCCACTTGGAACGTAATCCCAGACCACAGCAAAACTACCTTGGGTGAAACTAAAGAAAACAAGATAATTATCTTAAGGCACTGAATAATTAACTCACAAACCCGTGCCTTTTAGGATAACGCAAAAATATTCTTTCTTTTTTTTTTTTTTTTTCTTTTTAGTCATCGAAGCTTAATTAAGAAAAAACACGAGCAAGAGAAACATGATAATAATAATAATAATAATAATAATAATAATAATAATAATAATAATAACAGTTCATATAAAGCGCACACATCCATTACTTGCCCAAGGTGCTTTACAAAAATATCCCTAAAATAACTTAGAAAGTTAGCAAAATACATAAAAAAGCTAGAATCTAAAAATTAAAAATATGATAAAAAGTTACTCTTCACAAATTTAGTAAAAAGGAAAGTCTTGAGTTTTTTCTTAAATAATAAAAGTGTACTGGGACGTCGTATTTCCAAAGGAACAGTGTTCTAAAGCTTCGGAGCGCATACAGAGAAAGCTCTGTCACCATTTGTTTTGGTTCTACAAGTTGGTTGCATGATAAAAAGAATACATTTTTGTAACGTGCGTTATCACTGCTGTTTGTGTTTTACTGCTGAATTAAGGAATAAAATAACGAAGAAAATAAAATGAAATAACAAATCTCTGCACTAATACGACAGTGAAACCTTCCTATATTACTTGAGCATGTTTCAAAACAAAATACACATTCTGATTAGCCAGACGTTAGAAAGGAGAGAGAAGATCATTCTCTCCACGGGTTTCATAAAGGCGCCCGATTCCCCTGTTCCTCTCCTCTTTCCTCTACAGAGACTAACAACCGATGTGAAAAAATTAAACTAGCTCTTCAAAATGATGAGCTGTTATAAATAAAAAAAATTAGTCTACCATTATCTCTACAGAGAGGTCGTACAACAAAAGAAAGCTTGCAAGGATCGAAAGTTTGAAGCTGGTGATTAATACGTTGCATCGACTGCAGATAAAATAATATTTTCAACTTGTGTTAATTTTTAGTTTTTAAAAACTTTTAATGTCGATCGTCACAATGAATTTTTAACAGCGAATGCCGTTGTAACCTTGGCTGAAATAGTGACTGTTCACTTTGTTTTATATAGACTGGCCCATGAATTTACAGACTTGCAACGTCTATTATTTAAGTTATTTAACTCTTGCGCTATTTCAGTACATGAAAGTGTTTCGTTATAAGCTGAAAATCAACAGCTGAGAAAATTTTCTCAGCGCTGCAACACAATTTGTTAAACACGATGCCAGCAATGGTCTTTGTTGTTCTAACAATTCTCAGCAATGCATTCATTTTTATTTTGGTTCCAGTTTCGGAATTTCTACTCGTTAATTCTGCTTTGACAAGA
>JAEMWC010001165.1:2500-185000 GCA_016490735.1 Pachyseris speciosa | reverse complement strand
GTTTTAAGAGGTACAACTTTTAAAGTCGGGAATTTTACTCACTTGAAAGTGCTCCCTCTGTCGGTGTACATGGATATTTGCTATCGCGCCGATAATATTAAGTGAATGTGAAAAACAAATTTCAGGATAAAAAAGTATTTGCACTCGGTCTCCCACGGATTTTTATGGTGGTATAAACACCGCTTCCTTACGAAGAAAAGAAAATTACCGTGGAATCCCATCTCCTCCGCAAAATTTCCGTGATATTATTATAGCAACGATAATTAATTGCAAACCTTATGGATCCCTCTATGAAAAACCTTTTATCTTCAAAAAGAAAAGTACAACCAGAAAATAGGTATTTGTGTCCAGATGGACTCAGCCGGAAGTCATCATGACCCTCTTGGGACATTTTGTTCATCGGAGATGCAGGACTCGCAGGTATATTTTTAACAGATATTCTACTATCTAAGCCTGCTTGCACAAGAAAAACTAGTTTTTGTTTAGCTCTAACCGAAGATTTGAAGTTTTCCGCGATATTACTATAACAATCAAAATTCTTTGCAAATTCTATGGATCCCTCTATGAAAAAGCTTTTGCTTCAGGAAGAAAAGTACAGCCACATCAATTTATTTACTACCTGTCATTTGTCCTACCTATTGCGGTTGAACTTGATCCGCTCTCCTTGATACGGAAAAGCATCCGAAATCCTTTTCCTTCTCTATCCCAATTAGAGTGGAATATTATCACTGCATACTCTCCAGTAACTTCAACAGTTTCCTCAGTCTTTGTACCACAGTACACCCCTACTGACTGGCCCTTCTCATCAGTTATCTTCAAATAATCATTCCTGTGAAGAAAACATTTGTGTTAAATACGTTAGAAGAGGCCCGCACTACTTTAACAAAACAAGACCAAGCGAGACATATTTGTTATCTGAAGCAGGTACGTTATTTCCTTTACGTACAGCTCAAGATCAGGGGGTGAGGGGCGGGTCAGTGGATAATTGAGAGGTGTGGTGTAAGGCTATCAATCGCTTACTGCTGAAGGATTTCTGATGGCGAAGTATATATACCCTTTTATTCGACAACTCTTTTTTCCTGCATGACTCATCTCTTATTAGACCCTTTTACTGCATTGGGATTAACATTGGAAATGAGCACCATCCAAACTGCCTGTTGAGAACACAGAACCGATGGACAAACCAAACGCTACAGAGTGTTGACGTCACGGCGGCCATGTTGGTGTTCCAAACAACAAAGAAACGATGACCATGCTGGTGTCTCAAACTAAACCTCTGAGAATTGAACTCTATGCAGATACTTTCTTTTGTTTCAGTAAACCAATATGGCCGGTAGTCGCGTGACTAAAAACGCTCCATTGCAGCAATAAAAGTATCAACTAAACAATTGAATAGAAACAATACGGAAACATTTCACCGGTAGGCTATGCCGGGCTATTTATTCTCAGTAGTGAGCCTGTCGAACAGAATTTTATCATGTGACAATGAATATATGAAAATCATATATTTGAACTGCGGATTGAAGAATGAAGATATGAGTGATCATCGCTGGCAGTTATGAACACTATTTAAGCAGTATTGAAAACAAAGCCTGAAAAGAAATTCTGCACTGGCTTGTACGGGAGTCGAACCCATGACGTCTGCGATACCGGTGCAGTGCTCTACCAACTGAGCTAACAAGCCAAATGGGAGCTGGTTGATTTTTTTCGTAATATACCCGGAAGTGGTGCATGATGGCCACTGAAGCTATTTCTGTGATTTATTTGTTGCTCTAAGTTTGATTCTTCATTGATCGTATTCAGGATTTCATTCCTAATATATTTGTCATCTTCCCCATGACTTGTAAATTTCGTTTATTTACAGTTCTTTACAGTTCAATATTGTGTGTGCGTGTGCTATTCCGTAATTAGTGTAATTTATTCTATGTATAATTTGGCTTCATAGCCTTGTTAACTTTCTAGTTATTTTAGGAAGCCAACACCCTTTTAGTTATAATTTTTATTTCATGTAAACTTAACTTTTTCAAGTATAAGCTATGATCATTCATATCTTCAGATTTTTATCAATAGTTGTACTTTTTGAAGACCATTTATTAATAGTGCTTTTCTAATTTCCTTTGAGTTAGGAATGTTTGGCACACTGCGAGGCTACCGGCAAGTTATGGAACATCGCGTCAGATCCCTAAAGGATCCAATACGAAAGATGTTGACTGGTATTTTCAAACCTGTGCGTGGTGTGTGTGAGTTTTTGTTTTTGTTGTTTATTTACCATTCTTTTTATTATTTGCATTGAGTTAAGTTTCAATCTTTGGTTACTAACGTCACGTCTTCTAGTAAACATAAGTTGTGATTCGAGAATGTTCAGAATGTTTTGTGCATTTGGCACCCAGTTGTTCAAAGCACTTGTAAGCAGTAACGCAGGATTTATCAGTTGAACCTTTGATATTAACGTAATTACTTATTTTCGTGGATTTTTACATTTATAATAGATTTATAAATTTTTGCCCCTCATCAGTTTTGGCTCAGGCATCCTGTGTTTACTCTTCGCATAAAAGCAGCAGTAAAGGATATTTTTAACGTGTGCGAGATGTATACTTTTTAATCGGCTGTCTAACAACCGGCCTTAGATGAATAACATCTGTAGAGCATATTTCATGTTAACTTTATAGTTACCCTTAGTTATAATTACCTGCATGAGGCGTGATTTTCCAAATCAAATTCAAAGTCAATCATCAATGACGTGCCCTCTGGGACTGGAACCCAGTACGTACAATGCTTATTGGGGTGATAATAAATTGGATAGCCAGGGCTTGTAAGGGAATTGTTTACCACGGCACCACATTCTATACAAGAAAAATGTACAATAATTTTAATATCTACAGTACTAGTCGGTCTTCACACAAAGATAACTAATAGCAGGGATAACCCGCGGGACCGGGATAGCCAGTCTGTTGCTGAGAGTACTCAGAACAAACGTCACAACTGTCCTCCTGAGCCCAGTTGTTCAGAGAGCTGGTAACTCTGTCCAGCGGATATCTCGTTATCCGGCGGAGAAAATGTATCGGTCACAAAGTTTAGTCCCATAACATTTTATACGCTGGATAGCGACTTATCCGTTGGAAAGAGTTACCGCTCTTTGAACAAATGGGGCCTGGTCTGGTCCTGGAGATTAGTTCGTTTTTCAAATCATGGGCAACGTATAGGATACGTTATGCATTAGAGTACGATGCAGCTGTTAAATGTGCGAAAATGTATTTAACTGCGTTAATACAAAAAAGTGTGAGCTTGTTAGCACTCGCCTAAGTCCCCTGAAAGAGCGCAAAAACAAAAAACAGCAGCAGCAACAACAACAATAACAGAATAACATATTCGTGATGAGGATTGAAAATAATTCATTTTCATTGTCATACTTCTCACTGCTGTCTACCGTTATGTTCTTTTTTTTTTTAGAGAAAGGCCGGAAGAAAGGCTAAATGCGTGACTCGTTCAAAATATCAGGGGCCCGTAATTAGTCTACTATATTTCTCTAAAATGGTTTTGTTCGTGACTGAATTAATCAACTAAATAAAATATAGAAGTGTGAAAGAGTTAGGTGATTTTATTTTTTAATAGTCCTTCATTAACGTCAAAATAACAATCTGACAATACTACAATACGTTAGTACAAGAAAAAAAAAACCAGTGACTTTTACAAACAAAGACGCTAAAGGTCACACATCTCATAAACATTGTATTCACACAGTGCAACACAGGAATTACATCAAATGAAGAATGATCCTCGCAGTTGTGAACGCAATTTATGCAATTGCGAAAAGAAGCCGGAAAAAAATTCAGGACTTCAACGGGATTTGAACCCGTGACCTCGCGATACCGGTGCAATGCTCTTACCAACTGAGCTATGAAGCCACTGACGTTGGGAGCAGGTCAATTATGGATTCATATGTTCCCATGAAAGAAATGAATGTGAATTATATATGAAATAAATCATACATGAACCGCGGAAATGAAATCAAATGAAGAATGATCCTTGCAGTTGTGAACCCAATTTATGCAATTGCGAAAAGAAGCCTAAAGGTGTAGAGGGAATACAAAAAAGTCTTCGTTTTCGCTATATGTACTGATATATTTTTCTGTTCGATACCTGGCCTTGAATCCACCTATAAGTTTGAAGTATTTGATTTTTCTACAGTTCCACGAATACAATTTTCCAATAATTAAGAGGAAAATTCCAAATAAATTCCCAACGATGTACTGCAATGAAAGATGATTCTGCTTTTCGTTGTTGGTGGTATTTTGGAATGAGAGCACTGCTGGATAAGATGATGCAATGTTTATGAAGGCGGTTTTGCAAAGCTTGTCGACCTTTATAGTGGAAAGAATATAAGCTGAAGATGCGGTTAATTGATAGCTGAGAATCGGTCAAAAGTTTAAACTGTAATTCAAAGTTGCTGTTAGCTGAGATGGGTACATTTCCTCTGAATACCTAGCTTGATAATATTATTCACAAACAGGCCACTTTTAGCACAATTAACCCTGATGGGAACATTGCTAACCGTTTTTAAACTTGCCTTACGCGAGTTGCGAGAATAAAACTACCTATTAGAGACGGATCATTAGAAAAGTGATGAAGGGGGGAGGGGGGGTGATGAGACTTTTTCAGCTTCTTTGAGTTATTTTCTTCACGGCTATCGCCTGTGCAGGAATTCTTTAACAGGGGGGGGGGGGGGGGTAAGTCCACTGCATAAACTTTTTTCTCCATTTTTTTGTTTGTTTATATGTTTTTTGTTTCCTTTTTAGCGGGAGGCGGGTGGAGGTGGTATTTTTCAATGTCGCAGTCTTGTCTTAAATAATCTTGACACTCCCCATAATCTGAATGCCTGGAAAAGGCTTCAAACAAATATTAATTTTATAACGTTACACGTCAATATTAAACAAAAATATCAATGGTTATCATTTTATTGACAAGATTTTTATATGAATCACTTTAGTATTTAGCTTGATATTAATTTAATTTAATATTTTATAGAATCTTAAGATTTTTGTAGTATAGTTTTTTGATATTTGAATTTTGTACTTTTTTTCCCTAATTTTGAGGGCCACAAGTTTATTAGCTTTTAGCTATTTAGTGTTACCCTCCTCCTAAAGTGTTTGCTTCCTTTATTACTTACTAATGCTTTACTGTTATTCCTAAATTTGAGATATAGAGATTACTTCATGGTTGGTGAGCGCGTACGATTTTTATGCACGAGTTGTGAAGAATCGCAAACGAGTGCATAAAAATCTTACGAGCGAACCAATCAATAATTTGTTTATTTTATAAGTAATGAGATTTCTTTCAAAAATAATGACAACAGAGATTAGACGATGAAATGACTTTTATTCACTCCAAGTAGTCCTTGGGCCAACACCTAAAAATTTGAAATTTAATGCTCAACACTTCAAGGGAGCAGTGCTATGATACATTTTCTTAAACATTAATTCCTAAACTTTAGTTTGATATATGATAGCAATGATTTATGGCCAGCTTTAATATCAAAATCACGTGATTAACTGGCGTAATCACTGAAACAAAAAAATGAGCCAACTATCCAAAATTGGTTGATGAGTACAGTGGTTTCATGCATATTTTGAGCTCTACTGTTGATTTAAATGCAAAATTGCATTATGATAACATTTTACTAAGAAAAGTAACGAAAATTAACATACCTTGGTTGCCATAGCAACAATCTTTCGAATTTTTTCGGTACGTTTGACACTTCTGTAGAAATGTTTAACTCCCTTTAGAAACCTCGACAGTAACTTGACAACGTTTTAGTTGAATGACAGAATTCCATTCACCCGCACATTTCATCCGCATAATAACCCAGTTAAAGCCATCATTCTTAATAACTTTTAAATACTGCAAAATGGTCCAGAAACTGCTAGAATCTTTTCGCAACCACCATTGACTTCATTCAAACACGACAAAAATGTCGGTAACTTTCTAGTTAGCAGAGCATTCCAAATAACTGAGCATCCAGGCACTTTTAAATGCGCGCGCTCGCGATGCAAAACTTGTCCTTTCATTCAAAACACTGACAAAATATCGGGCCCTAACCGATCTGTCAAGATCACTGATCGCTTCACGTGTACCTCCGCAACTGTTATCTATTGCACAACCAGTACATTATGCAAAAAGGTATACATCCGCGAAACAGGAAGACAACTGGGTCACCGATTCCGAGAATATCTACGTGATGCTGAGAAAAATGACAAAGATGCATCCAAACCAGTCGTTGACATTTCAATCTCTCTAGCCATTCCAAACAACACATGTCGATCTCTGGCCTTTCCCTTCATCAAGTTGCCATGGAAAGCAGTAAAAATCTCCAGCAAAAACTTATCTTTCAAATCAGCGCTCTTAATCCCCATGGTATCAACGAGCGCTTTTCATTCAATTAATTTATTCCTCTTTTTCACGTTACCATGTCACTACCAGTAGCGTAGCTCCATATTCTGTATATAAACCATACACAACCCACAAGTCCTTGATTCGCTCCGACGAAGGTCTAACGCTCGAAACGCCAGCTTTTCGAATCCCTGTACGGTGGTCAGTTTACATTATCAACTACGTTGATAAACCAAATTTTCGTCGTTGATTAAGAAGTGTAACAGAAATAAATATCTTTAGCTAGACAAAAAGTTTAGCACGTATGGAGTCCGTTTTGCACGTTGAGATTAGGGTTGAGTTTCTTGATGAAAAGCGTCTCAAACACTAAACAATCAAACTTGCTTTGACATTTCTCAACGATCTTGAAAAGGCTTTTATTCAAAAGATTCCTGCCACCGTGCGCTTCAGCAAGATGTTTGCCAATTACCCAATATTTGAGTTCAGCAACGCGTTGGAAAAGGTGTCGGGTTGTGTAACCAACATAATCTGCTTCGCACAGATCACATGAAAAATGATAAACAACGCATTGCTGATTGACAATAGACGGCTTGGCTTCCTTAGGCCTAAAGTCTTGCTCCAACTTTCTACTGACAAAAACTGGCTGCACAGTGGGGCCAATCTTATGACTGAGAAATAGCAGAAAATTTAACCCATAGCTGAGTTTATTCCAGAATCCCCCATCCAAACACTTAGAACATAATTAGTTACTTTACAATGAAAAGCATTTTCGATTTCGTTTTAGTTACATCGAAGATTTGGCCACTACTGGTTTGGAAAGGGAAGGGAGGGGGGGGGGGGGGAGGATCTACTGCTGGTTTACACGTACTTACATTACAAGAAGTTGTATAGAATGGCATAATCCTGCCCACATTAAATATTTGTCTTATGAAGTAATCATATAAAGTGATCACTGATATACATTTTTTTAATTCTGAATTTTATTCAGTCGGCTTGAAGTGAGCTTCAATGTCTGGGTTGGAATTGTTGTCGAATCTTTCTCATTTGAACACCAGGGAAGTTATTTCGTTCTCTGACATTTAATAAAGGGGTAGAATCTGTTAGATTGTTCAATAAAGCGATCCACGTCATTTCTATCGCTCTCCCATATAGAGATGATGTCGATGATGTCATCAATGTAACGTCTCCATTCTCGTGGCCTGGTATCACTTTCTTGCAATAATCTAATCTTGATCCGTTCCGAATCAACCTCTTTCCCAGGGCTTTAAAGCCCTGGAAATTAGGTTGTTTTAGAATAATTAATTCTCAAACCAGAAATTTATTTAATTGAACAACATTTCAACAAAACACGATAACTGAAACACAAACAAGACCTACAAGGCAGTTAATTACTTTTCACTGAATTATTTGTTAAAACAAAAGAACTTGAAAAAGCGACCGGGAAATCTAAAACTTTAAACAAAAATGAATAATAAATATAAATAACAGACATGTTAAACAGTTAAAGTAAAAGACCAAAGTTAGACGCAATCTTGGTTTCCTCACCATTAAAGATCAGTTGAATTACTCTCTCGTCAGTTCCATCCTTGCTACTTGCCAGGCATTTGTAGATACCGTCCTCGCTTATTTGAATGCTTGCATAGTTTTTCCCATTTGCCACAACTGCTGAGTCCCTTATTAATGTTATGTTTATAGGAGGAATTCCAATGGCTGAACACCAAAGTTTGTATCCCACCGGGAACGCAATCAAAGAACCTGTCCACGGCAAAACAACCTTCGGGGAAACTAAATAAAGATAAAAAAATAAAACATCTCATGATCAAAGCATTGAACAGTTAATACACAAACACGTGCCTGTTAGGATAATGTACAAAACACAAACAGCGGTGATAAACATGATAAAGAATACAGTTTTATAGCATTGCCTTGTTAATATACCGTGTTTATCGCTGTCGTTAATTTCTGATTGCTCTTGTTATAAATGAACATAATAATGACGAAAATAAAATAAAATAGCAAATCTCTGCACTAATACGACAGAGAAACCTTTCTAAATTACTTGAGCATGTTGCAAAACAAAAAGCAAATTCTGATTATCCAGACGTTAGAAAGGGGAGAGAAGATGTGCATTCCCTCCACTAGTTTCATGAAGGCGCCCGATTCCCCTCTTCCTCTCCTCTTTCCTCCACAGAGACTAACTACCAATGTGAAAACATAACAAGTTCTTCAGAATGACGAACTGTTATATAAAAATAATAATAATAATAAAGCCTACCATTATATCTACAGAGAGCTCTTATAACAAAATAAAGTTTTTTCGAACATTGTAATAACAGCTCATGATTGAGGTTTTTGTTTTGCATGAATATTTAACAATTATTCTACGAGGGCCACTGGCCCATGACCATATCTACAGACTTGCGACGTCGATATTTGTTGTTGAAACATTTTTTTAACATTTCCTTTAGATAAGTTATTTAACTATTGCGGTATTTGAGTACATGGAAGTGTGTTTTGTTATAAGCTGAACATCAGCAGCTCGGAAAACTTTCTCTGCGCTGCAACAAAATTTGTTAATCACGATGCCAGCCCTGGTCTTTGTCGTTCTAACATTCTCAGCCATGAATTTCATTTTTATTTCGGTTCCAGTTTCGGAATTTCTACTCGTTAATTCCGCTGTGAGACGATTTGTAATGTTTGCCGGTTAATTGCCGCTAGTTTTAATCAGCTTCGTTTATTTGCTGGCGGGTTCATTGACCATATAAGGTACAGCAGATATATGAGCTGGTAGCCTGTCTCCGACCAGCCATCCAGCGTGTGAGCCATCACGCGCGACGAATGAATGCGCCTGCGGAACAGCTGGCCAGCAGCATTAAAAAAAAAACAACAACAACAACAAGATGGCAGAGATTGCGCTCAATCGAGTCAAAACAACCAAGCTTTAGTAATTTTTTTTCAAGGTAGGTAATTGAGGGTAGTCCAGTTTGGTAGTCCATTTAGCAGTCCATCATGGTAGTCCATGGACTGGGGGTCAATGAAATGTACCTACCCGTGTGCAGAACTATGGCAGCATTTACGGATTTTGGCTTTTTAGCTTTGAACAGTATAATGGAAATTTGGGCCCCTGCCATACAAACATTAAGACTGTAGAAATACAAATCATTCACAGGCTTGTGACTTCACGAATTCCGTCAAATATGCAGTATAATCTCCCAGAGAACTAAAAGAAAATTCTTTATATATTTAACTGGAAAGCACAGATTGAATCCAAAGGGATTTCTGGAGAGACTCTCTTATTGCCGCATCTTATTATGGCCTCTTGTGGTCCCTTGCATGGAAAGTAATCCCTATTTGTAGACTTGACTTCAATTTGTTTCGAGAGCTCGTACAAACTGGGAAGTGTTGACCAAGATGAACTGAGCTCACTTGCACTGCGTGTACCTGACTGCGTATCCACAACTGACAGAAGCGTCTCTGAGTCTGGCTTCTCTTTACAAGAAGTACAAAAGTTTGTCAGTTCGTCGTCAGAGGTATGCTTCCACAGCAGGCCTTAAGGTCGGCACACACGAGGGGACTAGTCCCTGCGACTAGTCCCTGCAAGTAGTCCCCTGAAGAGTTTACACGAAGGGACTGGTCGCAGGGACGAGTCCCACGAACAGTTCACACGCAGGGACCAGCATAATTTGAGGGGACAAGTCCCTGCGACTTGTCCCACGAATTCAAACAAGTCGCAGGGACCAAATTTTGGTCCCTGCGACTAGATTTTCTAATTGAATGGGTAGTTCACACGAAGGGACTTGGTCCCCGGACTAGTCGCGGGGACTAGTCGCAGGGACTAGTCCCTCCGTGTGCGCCGACCTTTAGACTTTGCCCCACTAATATGCCTAAACAAGTACATTATCAAACCTGGAATTAATTGCTATTTTATTGGTCGCAGTTTGGAGATCAGTGGAAAGCAGGGAATTCATGCTTTTGCGTAGGCATTCGCTTACGGTAGGTGATCGCTGACGAGTCAGGCCTCAGGAGGTCGACACTTTGAGTTATTAGCAAGAGGCAATAGCAGAAATGTACTCCGGCATCTGTACTCTGAATTTTGGAGACAAAAAGACGTTGATAACATCGCTGAAATTCGCCCCTGTTGATCAAAGAGCGGAAAACATTTGCCACTGGCTAAGCCTATCCACCGGATAAAAATGTTATCCACTGGATAGTTGTCCAGGGGATAAAATGTCCCAGTGCACAAAGCCTGAATAGGGCGATGAATAACTTTCCACCGGTAAACCACTATCCGGTCCGTTGCCATGGTGAAAATCAGTCACGTTTTTCTTACGACGGAAGACGGGAACCTGGAAGATAGATAAATAGACCCAACTGCACCCTTAAAGAGTCCAGAATTATTTTAGAGACTGCCGGAAAAAGCTCTGACTTATAAAAAGCTATTTTATCGAATGCAACTTGTATACCAAGTGGGATTAATGCACGAGGCTGCGTGCGGTTAAATTTTTTTTTAACGATAAACAGCAGTTGTATTAGAAATTCTGTAAATGAGCTCGCCCTATATCTTAAGCTTTTACAGTGACAGTTAATTTCCCTTGCAATGCATTCACCTCAATACTAAGCTTTTTCGTTTTAAATCTGCTTTAAAGCCCTGTCGTCTACTGAAGGATGAAGGACCGCAGTGATTCAAGCTGAAAAATCTTGTATTATTTATCTTTTTCCTTCTCGAAATTTCACTTCTGTAGCAGGGTAGGCTTGATGAACATATTAAAGTCTCCCGTACAAATAGTCTCATACTGAATTAGAAGAATACTTCACAAATTAATGTGTCTAGGTGAGCTAAAAGCCACTCATTGGACACTAAGACCACTTGGAGTGGCCATTATCCCTCTACCAATTAAAGTTTGAGTCTGAGCAATAGCAGCCATGGACAGCTGTTTCGGCCTTGTTAGGCCTCAACAGCATGGCATAGCTAATACCCCGGCCGCTCATGTACCCACGTGAATAAAACAAGCAATGAAAATGTGCAGCTTGTGGGATGTGGCTTAAATACTTCACAAATCAATGTTTCTAGGTAAGCTGAAAGCCATTCATGGGGAACTAGCTATTGGGTACTAAGGCCACGTGGTAGCGGGCGTTGCCCGTTAAGTCACAGGCTTCCCAAGCTCAAAATTCGACTCTGCATCAGCTTGTTTATATAGAGAATTGTATGGGAAAGTCGCCGGTTTGTAAAAAAAAAAAAAAAAATGTGTAAATAACTATCTAATCAGAAATAAAGTTTTCCTACCTCAAATGTGTCGCGTACTTGTCTCTTGTGCCGATTTTGAAGCCATTCTGACGCCGTCTAGTGAAGTTTTTCGAAATCGTTGTCTCTCCTTCTAAAAGAAGGAGAAGGCAGACCACTCCATCGATCGCATCAATCGCTGGCTAGACGTCACTCCACAAATCGCTCTCTCCTCGAAAGGAAAAGTCCCGAATCGCAATAAAACCAACAGTTCCATAAAGCCCAATAAATTTCACTCCATCTACATGTGCTTCGACGGTCAAAAGACTCGTGAAGAACGAAAAATTTGGCTTGAAGTTCGCCTCTTCGGCTTTCCTGATATGCTTGTGACCGACTTCGCGACAACGGCCGTTAACGCAAGGTCAAGTAGCTGGTTTCTGATTGGTCCATTTGAATTAAGTCACGCGCTGACAACACGACCCTCCACCGGACGGAAAGGTACATTTTGTGGCGAATCAAGTGTCACACTAGGGTTGCAGCTGGTTTGTAACCTTTACAGAGTTCACAACTATCAAGCAAATTTAGAACGTCAATCGGCACAAGGGACAAGTACGCGACACATTTGAGGTAGGAAAACTTTATTTCTGATTAGATAGTTATTTACACATTTTTTTTTTACAAACCGACGACTTTCCCATACAATTCTCTATATAAACAAGCTAATGCACAGTCGAATTTTGAGCTTGGGAAGCCTGTGGTTAAGTCTACCAAAACAGCTGTCCATGGCTGCTAATTATTTGGTAGATTTAATGGGTAACGCCCGCTACCAAGTGGCCTTTGTTCCCAGTGAGTGGCTTTCAGCTTAACTAGACACATTGATTTCTGAGGTATTCTGGTCACTCCAAACCACATCCCACAACCTTCACCTTTTGATATTGAATTACACGGCCACGCCCATTAATATGGCTAACTCAAATGGAGCGTAGATTTGACACCATTTATTGTGTCATTCGTATACCGCTTTAAAAGACCTAAATGCATCTCCGGAATTAAAAACTTTAACATCTTAGCTTAATAGTTAGGTATTGTTAAAGTATTTCGGAGTTGTTTTGCATACTGATTTTTGACGTTATATTTGACCGGTTCGATTATTCAAACAGAGCTTTCTGTCCCTTCAGGCAACTCTGCGTGGGATCGAGGGCAAAATATCGTCTGCGCAAGCGCATATTATAAATGCACCGATGCAATTGAAAGCCTATCCACCGGATAAAAATGTTATCCACTGGATAAAATGTCCCAGTGCACAAAGCCTGAATAGGGCGATGAATAACTTAACAAGAAGTACAAAAGTTTGTCAGTTCGTCGTCAGAGGTATGCTTCCACAGCAGGCTTTAGACTTTGCCCCACTAATATGCCTAAACAAGTACATTATCAAACCTGGAATTATTTGCTATTTTATTGGTCGCAGTTTGGAGATCAGTGGAAAGCAGGGAATTCATGCTTTTGCGTAGGCATTCGCTTACGGGAGGTGATCGCTTACGAGTCAGGCCTCAGGAGGTCGACACTTTGAGTTATTAGCAAGAGGCAATAGCAGAAATGTACTCCGGCATCTGTACTCTGAATTTTGGAGACAACTTCGCTGAATTAAAGATAAACAGCAATTGACCGTTTGCTTCAAAGACTGCAACTGGCCCCTGTTGATCAAAGAGCGGAAAACATTTGCCACTGGCTAAGCCTATCCACCGGATAGTTGTCCAGTGCACAAAGCCTGAATATACTCTTAACACACCAGTTTGTATATATGCGACTACAAAACTAGTTTTTAGTCTAGTTTTGTAGTCGCATATGCAGATTATTTAGAAAACCAATCTATTTTTTATTATTTTTCTTTTTCGCGAAATTTGTACATAATTCATTTGCTTTTGTCCAATACCACTGTTGATATGACTTTCAATTTGATAAGGTTTCATTGAGAGATTATGGAAAATCGGAAATGCCAGATCG
Source organism: Pachyseris speciosa (assembly GCA_016490735.1). Lineage (NCBI taxonomy): Eukaryota > Metazoa > Cnidaria > Anthozoa > Scleractinia > Pachyseridae > Pachyseris > Pachyseris speciosa. The sequence continues at coordinate 171,388 of JAEMWC010001165.1, read as the reverse complement.
GATGGCGGCGTTACGGAAACGATGACGTAATTCCTGGAAGACAGTTTTGGACGTGATTTATACCTGCGGGGTTTAACTTTCAAAGCTTTAATCGTGTTGAGGGTTTAAAGCTGCATGAGATGAGTGGGTTGCACGAAATGCTTCCTCAAAAATAAACAGAGAAAACAAACAAAGAAACAAAACAAGCTAAGCAGAATAGGGTTTAACTACACAAGTATTCCAGGACCAAGGTCTTCTATTAGAATCAGCGGGAAAAGTGTTTTGCTACATGTACAACTACAGTATTTTACTGTATTTCCAAGACATGCTTATGAAAAAACTAACAACCCAAAGTCTAACCAAAACATAAAATTCTGGGCTGCATTTAAGTCCAGAAGTGTTGAAGGATGATAGGATGTAGTTTTCCGTACTCTTGAAGTGAGGTGTTCTATTTTCCAATACGTTTGCTGTAAAGAAACACTTACAGTTTGTCCGATTTATCCTCGACCATCCCAGATGATCGGAGATATCAGTGAATTTGTGTTTTCACATTAGTCTGCAATATCTGAAATGACCGGAACAACGTGAATTCTCCATTATTTTTGGATTTTCCTCAAGCTAGTGGGACATCAACATCATGATCCATGTTCATGGTCATGTGTGATATAAGTGTTTCAGAAGATGGTTTTTAAACTGTATCAACCGAGTGAGTGTTTGAGAATCACGATCTTTGAAAGGAGCAAAAAGCTTGTTCAATCCAACGAGTACAACAAGGTGTATCGGTTACGAGGGAGTAGTCTTTCACGAGGAGTGCACAGTTTGAAGAGATTTTCTGGTACGCGTAGACCAAACGGCTATACCAGTTGGACTCAATCATAAGTCATTTATGACTCCGTTGGCAAATTTTATGCATCGGAGATGCAGGACTCGCAAGTATATTGGTAACAGATATTCTACTTTCTAGGCCTGCTTGAAAAAGAATAATTAGTTCTTTTTGCCCATCACCGAAGGTTTGAAGCTTTCCTCGATTAATTATTACTGATAGCAACGACAATTCCTTGTAATGTTTATGGACCTCTTTATTGCAAAGCATTTTCCTTCAAAAAGGAAAGTACAGGCACATCAATTTATTTACTATCTGTCATTTTCCTACCTGCTGTTGTTGAACTTGATCCGCCCTCCTTGATACGGAAAAGCATGCGAAATCCTTTTCCTTCTGTATACCCGTCAGAGTGGAATATTATCACTGCATACTCTCCAGTTACTTCAACAGTTTTCTCAGTTTTCGTACCACAGTACACACCAAATGACTGGCCGTTCTCATCAGTAATCTTCAAATAATCTTTCCTGTGAAGGAAAAATTTGTGTTAAGGACGGTGCCTCCTATTGCTAGTGTGCATTCGTTCTGCGCACCACGCAACCATCTTGTCTCGTGCAATTACTCGCGCGATTTCCTCAGAAGATTGTTTGTTTTGATGGTTACCGAATTTTTTTTGCCGAGCTCTTGATTTAGCGGATAGTTTTACAGGATTGGCAACAGGCTGTCTACACCAAAAGCCCGTAAACGAAAGCGTTATTGTGGTGTGAAATTACGCTAAATTAAGGAAAAGCAAGTGAGGAGAAGTGGCAAATAATATAAGACTTAAGCTTAATCAAAACATATCGCTGTATAAAGTGATTCAAAGGAATCGCTTAAAAAGGTTATGTGCTACACATAACGGTTTAATACACAACAAATCCGTTTCGGTTTTATTCTTTTATTTTATTGCTCTTTCAACAATAATAAAAAGAAAGATGTGTTCATCGAACGTAAGATATAACATAACATGATGTCTTACCTTCGTAACTGATGAAAAGCTTGAACTTAATTTGCCGGAATAACGGACTGCGAACAAGGAATCACGAATACTAGCTCTCAAACTGCGTAGTTTTCATGCATTTCAAAACTCCTTCCAGACAGATAATACAACCACAAGAAACAACTGCGAAAGTAATTGACAAAACTACAGAACGTGATCTTACGTACGTGTTTGTCTTCCTTTTCGCCAGAGCCTAAAAGGGCAAGTTATACTGGAAAAAATTTTGAAATTTACGCAAAATGCACATCTCGGAACGTCTTTCAATTTGTTCTGAGTATTCCAAGCCATCTTCATTGAAAAAATGTCTTCTTATTCCCGAAGAATCAAGAAAACGTTTTGTTCCAGCATGTGTCGCCATACCGGATATCCCGGTATGCCCAAGGAAAAGACATGCAAATATTTAACTTACTAGGGAGGGGTAGAGCAAAAATTGTCTCGAGCCCCATAACAGTGCCTTAAAAGTAGAAAATAACCAATATAGCTCTAAAAAACGCTCTTTATCTCACAAAACGAAAGTGGTAAGCCTACTCAACACATGGTGAATTTTTCATAGTTCGCAAAATATATTTAGCCTTTGTTTTTGCTCAACTAAAAGGGAGCAGTCAGGGCCAAAAATACCTCCAATGCAATGATTTTGTAATAAATACCACATAAAAAGTAGTTTTTATATCACCAGTTGTTATGTGTTTCAAAGCATGTGGTTAGTTGTTGCCTTGGTATATGTAAAAGGGAATTCTGAGGAAATGTTCAGAGAAATATTTCTTCTTTTCTTTTTTTCGAAAAAAATACTAAGTCTCTATTTTTTTGCAGCTTTGGACTTAATTATCTCTGAAAAATGCATGGCTACCCCCAATTTTCTTTTTAATTTTCGTTAGCCCTTACCAACATCTACATGTTAGCATAGTGAAAATCCGCGAAAAAATATCTTCGTATTAGGAGGCACCGTCCTTAAACACGTTAGAAGGGGCCGGCGCTACTTTAAGAAAACAAGACCAAGTTAGACACTTTTTTATATCTGAAGCAGGTATATTCCATTCTTTACGTTTAGCTCAAGATCAGGGTATAAGGGGCCAGTCAGTTGATAATTGAGAGGTGCTATGTAAGGCCACCAATCTCTTGATGCTAAAAGGATTTTTTTATGGCGAAGTATATATATAATAATTATATATTTTCCCTGATTTATCTCTTATTAGACCCTTTACTGCACTGGGATGAACCTTGGAAATGAGCACTATCCAAACTGCCTGTACACAGAACCGATCGACAAACCAAACGCTATTACAGCAATAAAAGTATGAACTAAACAATTGAATAGCAACAATAAGACAACATTTCATCGGTTGGCTACGAAGGCTACGTGACAATGAATATATGGAAATCATATGTTTGAACTGCGGGCGGATTAAAGAATGAAGATATGAATGATCATCGCAGTTATGAACACTACTTAAGTAGTAGTGAAAACAAAGCCTGAAAAACAAATCAGGCTTGTACGGGAGTCGAACCCATGACATCTGCGATACCGGTGCAGTGCTCTACCAACTGAGCTAACAAGCCAACTGGGAGCTGGTTATTTTGTTGGTTCGTGAGTGATGAACATTGAAGTAGTGCTCATAACTGCTATGATCATTCATATCTTCAGAATTTCATCAATAATGGGACCTTTTGAAGACCATTTATTTACGGTGATTTTCTAATTTTCTATGAGTTAGGAATGTTCGGCACACTGCGAAGCTACCGGTAAATTATGGTACATCACATCAGATCCATAAAGGATCCAATACGGAGGATTATGACTGGTATTTTCAAATCTGTGAGTGCTGTGTGTGGGTTTTGTTGTTGTTGTTGTTGTTTGTTTTCCATGTTTTTATTATTATTTGCATTGATTAAGTTTCAATCGTTGGTTGCTCACGTCACGTCTATTCAGTAAACATAAGGTGTGTTTCTAGAATGTTCAGCCCTAGGATTTGCGCATTAGGTACTCAGTTGTTCAAAGCACTTGTACGCTCGAACGCAGGATTTAACAGGTTGAACATTGGATACTATCGTAATTACTTTTTTTTTTTTTATTTAAACAATATTTTCTTTCGGCAATTGTTCTAAGAGCAGATAGTGCTCATCAAGAGAGCTTATGCCGTTTACATTATTATTATACATCACGGTCAAAACTAGGACATAACAACGACAACAACAACAACAAAAGCAGAAACTAAAACGATAAAATAACTATTTTAACTATTACTTATTCTTGTGGATTTTTATAATAAATTAATAAATTTGTGTCCCTCATCAATTTTGACTCAGGCATTCTGTTTTTACTCTTCGCATAAAAGCAGCTGTGAAGGACATTTTCAACGTGTGCGAGATGTATACTTGCTAAACATGGATAAAAGTTCATCGGCTGTCTAACAACCGGCCTCAGATGAATAACATCTGTAGAGCGTTTTTCATGTTAACTTTATAGTTACCCTTAATTATAATTACCTGCATGAGGTGTGATTCTCCAAATCAAATTCAAAGTCAATCATCAATGACGTGCCCTCTGGAACTGGAACCCAGTACGTACAATACTTATTGGGGTGGTAATGATATGGATAGCCAGGGCTTGAGAGCGCATTTTTCACCACGACACCACATTCTGTACAACAAAAATTGAACGTACAATACAGTTAATATCTAAAGTCGGCCTTTCCCTAACACGTAACATACAAAGATAACTAATAGAAGGGATAACCCGCGGGACCGGGATAGTCAGTCAGTTACTGCGAGTACTCAGAACAAACATCACAACTGTCCTCCAGGTCCCAGTTGTTGAAAGATCGGATAACTTGCTGCCCGGCGGAGAAAATCTATCGGTCGCAAAGCTCAGTCGCAATACATTTTATCCGCTGGATAGCGACTTATCCGCTGGACAGAGTTACCGCTCTTTGAACAACTGCGGCCTGGTCTAGTCCCAGTGATTGGTTCGTTTTTCAAATCATGAACAACGTATAGGATAACTCATTCATTAGAGTACGATACAGCTGTGTTAATACAAAATGTGTGAGCTTGTTAGCACTCGCCTAAGACCCCCTGAAAGAGCGCAAAAAAAAAAACAGCAACAATAAAAACAACAACAAAACCAACAGAATAACATATTCGTGATAACCTTTGAAAATAATTCAATTTCATTGTCATACTGCTGAGTGCTGTCTACCGTTGTTTTTTTTAGAGAAAGGCCAGAAGAAAGGCTAAATGCGTGACTCGTACAAAATATCCAGTAATTAGTCTACTATTTTTTTCATGAAAATGGTTTTGTTCGTGACTACATTAATCAACTAAAAACATAAAAAAAAGATTTAGGTGATTCTATATTTTAATAGTCCTTCGTTAACTTCACAATAACAATCTGACAATCCTACAATAAGTTAGTACAAGAAGAAAACAGTGAATGTTACAAAAAAAAGAGACTCTAAAGGTCACAAACTCATAAACATTGTATTCACACAATGCAACACGGGAATTACAAGACAGTTCATTTCAGATGCGGATTAGCACCTCTCTACTGACTGCTACCTTGGGGAGAGAGGTAAGTGACCGTTGTGGGGAGGTAGGCATGTAATATAACAACAGCTTTTTTTGGTGTGGGGTTGGGAAATACATCAGTTATTTGTACATCGTTCGCTTTTTAATTCTGCAGACAGTTTGTTTTCCCTTTTGTCAAATTATACTGTACGGCCTGAAGATATGCGGTACTTATCAAGTTACGTGGCCTTTTTTTACTGTACGCCAAAGAGGTGGTAAGAGGTTATGGCAGGTGAGACACGCTATAGGGGTTCGACTGTAAATTTTGAACAACATAAGAGACCGTTTGAAATATCGAACTCTCACACAAGCCTGCCCACACGTAGAAGCATTACACAAACCCGCGAAGTATTGAAAAACAAAAACCACTACGCTTAATTGGAGTCAATAAGCTGTAGAGGGCATTCTTTGATAGCTTCGTAACGAAAATTCATGGCATTTAGTAAATTTAGTGAAATTGTCAGAATGTATCTTGTTTTGTTTGACGATTCTCGGAAGATATGGAAAACACTCATGCTCCGACTTCTTTAAAATGTCAATAATGTAAAATTAGTAAAATTAAAGAGAAAAGTTAACTGAGTTCTGTCAAATCTACAGTAATGCTGAGAAACCGCCAAAATTTTAACTGTCAGCTGAGAAATGACAGAAAATTTAACCGATAGCTGAGATTAAAGTATTCCTCATCCAGACACTCAGTATATAGAGTTAATTACTTTAAAATGAAAAGATTTAACCTTGACTGGTTTGGAAAGAGACGCGGTCTACTGCTGGTTTACACGTACTTACTTGCAAATAGTCCGAATAGTACCTCTACAAAGCTAAAGGACCCCTAAAGGTAGGTGAGTTTTAGATCGATCCCTTTGGTTTGACTCTGGTTAGTGCAGTGGACCATAACAGTTTCTGTTTCGGTTCTTTGTAATGAGGGAGCCGGAATATCGTCCTGATCCGATGGCAAGAGTCGATTAACAATCCTTAAATGAGGGGGGTGAGGGGCGGGGCAGAATAGGAAGAGGGAGAAATGGCCCAAAAACGTAGGGGGAAGGGAGAAATCGGCCAAAAAAAGTAGGAAGGAGGGAGATTGGCCCTCCTGTTCCTCCCCCCTCTTTTTGGATAGCTGCGTACTCTTAAGCGTTGTTTGAATTTCACAAGACACTCTTCAAATGTTGTTTTCGAAGGGTTTGTTTTAAAGCTCAGTCTCATTGCTTCTCTTTACGCCTTTACGCCTGGTGGGTGGCACGAAGTGAAGTGTGGATATTTAATGGTTTCAGTCGGCTTGAAGTGAGCTTCAATGTCCGGGCTGGAATCGTTGTCGACTCTTTCTCTTTTGAACACCACTGTATAGAGGAAAGTTATTTCGTTCTCTGATATTTGATAAAAGGATAGAATCTGTTAGCTTGTTCAATAAAACGATCCGCGTCTTTTCTATCGCTCTCTCAAAGGGAGATGATGCCGTCAATGTAACGTCTCCATTCGATCTCGTGGCTTGGTATGGCTTTGTTGCAATAATTTTGTTTTAATATCCATCATGAAAAATATTAGCAAATGAGACTGCCTTCTTTGTTCGCATAGTGGTTCCATGTGTTTGGAGGTAATTCTCCCCACTGAACCGGAATTAGTTCTCTTTTAGTATTAAGCCAAGCAATTCCCTTAGGAAGCGTGTTGGGATCGGTGGTCAGCGGTTATAATTGTGGAATGTCTTGCATACTATATACCGTATTTATTCGATTAACCGCCCAACCTCGAATCAGCGCCCACCTCGAATCAGCGCCCACCCTAAAGGCAGAAAAAGTTAATGAGCGCCCAGCCTCGTTTAAGCGCCTACCCCCTACCCCTACCCCCTCCCCTTCCCCCCTCCCCCTCCCCCCTCAGACTTAAAAACAATGAAATGCAAGAAAGTAGTGTTGATTATTATTTATTCACTGGCTTACAATCTCCAGATTCATTGTCTACGAGGATTGAAATTGAATAAGTACTAATAAGAGACTTCTCCGAAGACGGAGTTTTCTTCAGAGTATTTTACAGAAACTTTGTTTTGTTGCATCTTCGCGTTTTGTTATTACTACTTATTGTTTTGTTGCAAAATAAACATACTTACACTCGCTGAAAATGGTGAAAATTTAATAAGCGCCCAGCCTCAAATAAGCGCCCACCTCGAATAAGCGCCCACTATCAAGGTCCAAAAATTTAATAAGCGTCCAGGGCGGTTAATCGAATAAATACGGTATGTCCCTTCTTATGTGGTATATTTGAGTATGAGCTACAAACGTCCATTGATACTAAAATTTTATCTTGGCCTATCTTTATTTTCTCTCCATGAACTTGATAAAATCAGTTGCCTCCTTTATGAAGGACTGTTGTTTTATTGCGATAGGCAGGAATAATTACCATCCACAAAAGAGGATATTCACTCGGTGGGGCCGTCACAACCTGGGACAAAAACCATATTGGAGTTTGTGCGGGTCTGTCTTTAACTTCCTTTCATAGCAAACCGGCATCCTGTCCATACGTTTTGTTTGGTTGTTGTTGTTCCAGATTATACGATTCCAGTCTCTTTCGGATGCGAACATTCCTCGGAACTCCAACCGCCACCGCAAAATTTCGGAGTAGTATTGAGGAAGTCTTAGGTAGTGTCTCATGTCATAATCGCAGTTAAAAACGAATAACCCTCCTAAGCTTACCAGATGATAAATCGAATACTTTTTCCATGTTACCCCCTCTTTTCAGCAAAGCGAGCCTGAGTACGACAATCACGCTATCAAAATCAATCATTTTAACTGAGGATCGCGTGCGCGCTCAGGACCTTACAATACAAAATGAAATATCATATTGTTTAATTCTTTCACGAAAATGAATCTGGGTGGGCACAAAATACACAAACCTGGAGGACTAAATGCTGATAAGTAGTTAGATACCATCCAATCTTTTTATTAAATTATTTTCAAGCGTGCAGCAGTTTTGGATCATATGTGTCCGTAAAATACTCTAGGAGCCCTAATCCGTTCACTAGGCCATTTCATACCAAAACATTTGTCTCGAGGATCCAATCTCCAAACATTTTACAAACAACCGAGTTCCCAGGGCTTTAAAGCCCTGGGAACGAGATTGGTTTAGAATAATTAATTGTCAACCCAGAAATTTCTTTTAATGAAGAGGCTTAATAAATTATGGAATGGATAATAAATTAATAAATTAATAAATTATGGAAGGAAAGAATGGAACACAAACAAGACCTATAGGACAGTTAATTACTTTTTATTGAATTATTTGTTTTAAAAAAAAGTACTTGCGAAAAGCGTCCGGGAAATCTAAAACTTAAAATAAAACTAAATAAATAAATGAATGGATAACCGACGTGTTAAACAGTTGAAGGAAAAAACCAAAGTTAGACGCAATCTTTCTCACCATTAATGATCAGTTTAATTACTCTCTCGTCAGCTCCATCCTTGCTACTTGCCCGGCATTTGTAGATACCGTCCTCGCTTACTAGGATGCTTGCATAGTTTTTCCCATTTGCCGCAACTGCTGAGTCCCTTATTAATGTTATGTTTATAGGAGAAATTCCAATGGCTGAACACCAAAGTTTGTATCCTACCGGGAACGCAATCAAAGAACCTGTCCACGGCAAAACTACCTTCGGGGAAACTAAAAAATAATAAAACAATAAAACACCTCATGATCAAAGCATTGAACAGTTAATTCACAAGCACGTGCCTCTTAGGATAATGTACAAAACACAAACAGCGGTGAGAAACATGATAAATAATACATTTTTTATAACATGCATTGTTAATATATCGTTTTTATCGCTGCTCTTTGTGTTTACCAAAATTGCTTATTCGTGAACATAATAATGACAAAAATAAAATGAAATAACAACTTTCTGCACAAATACGACAGGGAAACCTTCCTAAATTAATTGAGCATGTTGCAACTAACAAAAAGCAAATTCTGATTAGCCAGACGTTAGAAAGGGGAGAGAAGCTGTGCACTCTCTCCAGGGCAGGGGTTCATAAAGGCGCCCGATTCCCCTCTTCCTCTCCTCTTTCCTCCACAGAGACTAACTACTGATGTGAAAACATAACAAGTTCTTCAAGATGACGATCTGTTATAAATAAATAAAAAAAAAACATAAATAAAGTCTACCATTATATCTACAGAGAGCTCATATAACAAAAATAAAAGCATTTTAGAACCTTGACAAAACAGCTCATGTTTGATGTTTTTGTTTTGCTTAAATATTTAACAATTCTTCTACGAGGGCGTGCTGAATATGAACTGATAAATAACCAACAAAGCGCGTAGCGCCGAGTTGGTTATAACCATTTCATATCCAGCAAGCCCAAGTATAATATAATAATTGTTTTATTCAAAACTCTACAACGCATAATTGAGAATCTTGACTAAAAAGCGAAACTGAAGCAACCTAGAGAAAGAGAAACCGAAAAAAGGAAATATTTGGCTCTCGCATCACGAACCAAAAAGTTGCGAAAACCTTTGGCTGTGTTCCAACGTTTCTGAGCAAAGTCGAATGAATTCCATGAAACGGTCCGAGGACAATGTGGAAGCTTCACTTTAGGATCGTTTTGGAAAAAGTGCTGAGTTTATTTGCTTTGAATGGTTGTAAATGGTAGTGGTTTCGCAAAAAAAAATATTCAATCATTGCTCAAAGAGGGAGGAACGGCTATCACGTAGATGTACGAGCCGAAGGAACCGAATTTGTAATCAATTAAAACAACTGCACCATGTGCACAATTTCGATTTATTTTGATGGAGTGAAACATGATTTCACTAAACCTGGTAAGAAACCGAAGATATAGGAGGGATAAGCAAGACAAATGCCCAAGTTATGCTTCAAGAAATGGCTTCTTGAAAATTGTTTGATGCGTGGCGCAAAAACTGGTCCCACGGCCGAACAGAATAACAATCAAAGTACAACTGTGAAGAAGTCGTGGATGTGACCTTACTTGCGATAAGGGGGATTAAGCCAAGGTGACTCGAGAAAACGGCGTTTTAACTAGTTTAAACGGATGAAAACTCTTTCTCGAAAGTGTTTAAACAACTTTTTAATGCGTTCCGAAACGTCCAGCTCTTTTGAGCATCAATTTTATTGTTCATGAGCTTAACACAATTTAACCTCGGGGTTCATATTCACATATTCGCGTTTGAATGAATTATCAAGGCAGGGAGATATCGAGGAAGTTAAAAAAATGTGCTCCTTTTGAAATGTTTCTGTCTTGTCTTGTCCGTATGGTCGGATAAATATCAGGCGAAAGGACGATTTCGCCAAAACGAAGCCAGCCAAACGCTGCAGTATTTCGAGAAAATTGTTACACAAAGCTGTCGAACGAACGTGAACGCAACCGAAATTTGACATATGCAAATTATGCTTTTTACTGCCGGTCAGAAATGCAACATTTGCCGTCGTTTTCACAAACAACCATCGACGCCATGCTTTTGGATATCAAAATAATCAAGTTTCATTCAAAACTTTTACTGAAAAAAATGGCGCGTTTAGTTTAAAAGAAGAGTATTTCTCAAAGCAAACTTGTGTTTACATTGTGGTGGCGTCACCTAAAAATAATTTAATTTTAGATTGTATTGTTTTCGTTAGAATATTATTTCCAACGCTGAAAATGGCTTCGCGAATGCAGCTATATTGGTGTCAAAAGTTTTGGTCGTCAATTCCTGTACACACTTGGAAAATATCTTGGGTTGAACGACTCATATATTTTTTCCACAGATCGTGAATTGGATGAACGAAGGAGAAGCTCCGCTTGTGACGGAATATTGATTATAATTTCTTTCGCCATTCGGCTGTTTGATCGGACGTTCCTTTTGCTGTTTACTTCTTTCGATCCGAGCTGAAATAAAGTTAATTTACTTTACTTTTTTCATTCCGTTCATCGGTTCGACTGTTGCTCCTCAGACATTACTTTGGAAAGCCGATAGAGGTGTTCCGGCAATACTTCGGAAAATCGATATCTATTGATATGCCGTTGACATATCGATTTTTTTACATCTGAGTGAGTGACAAATTTGCATAATCTGCCCCCTAACAATACTCGTTCGTACGCTTGGCGTATCCACGACTAAAAACAACAAGAAGAGCGATTTTTCTCGTTGTCACAAAAAATACTGACAGTATATGTAAGGCTCGAAAGTTTGAAGCTGGGGATTAATATCTTGCATCGACTGCAGGTAAAAGAAAATTTTCCACTTGTGTTAAGTTTTAGTTTTTTAAAAAACTTTTAATGCCAATCGTCACATAAATTTTTTAATATTGAATGTCGCTGTTACCTTTGCTGAAATATTGGCTGTTCACTTTGTTTTGAATAGACTGACATATAAGCTTATTTACAGACTTGCCACGTCGACAGTTGTTGGAAATCTAATATAAGCACTTCACTTTTTAACAAAAATATGTATTATGTTCGGCCAAAAAGTAGACTACGAGGTTCCTTTATTTTCATTATGCAAAGTGAAGAGATCGAGTTAAACGCGCGAGCGCACTCGAGAATTGCTTCCAGTTAATTAGGATAAGCGCAGTGCGCGGGAGGACATTTTTTATTATATGATAAAAAAAAATAAGGGACAACTCGTACGTTTGGGCACAACCCGCACCAGCCTTCTACGCAGACGTCTTTTGGCTCGTCACGCAATCTTTCCTCCCCAACAACGTCTGCTGAAACGAGCGGCACATTCCTTTCCCATTGTTAGCAAAGATCAGCCGGAGTCGACGTGGAAATTACTATAAAGCTACAGAGCCAATCGGAGCTAGGTTTTTGTGCGATGTCAATCAAAAGCTGCGTTTAAAATGCTCCCTTGGGACCCCTTGAGACGTTTTGTTTATCCCCGACATCCCTTCCAAATCATAACTTTTATTATCCAAAAAACTTATATTGGAAATAATTTTTCCTCAGTAGTTCCATTATAATCCCGACTGCGAGCATACCAGTGTTCGGCAAGAGTTCTGTGGACATACCGGGCAGATCGGAAATGCCTTGGAAATCGATCTTTGTAAGTGTGTTTTTCTTGAGCGACGCGTTCGTCTGTTCCCAATGTTATAAGCGGTTACTTCGCTTCAAAAAAATTAAAGCAGACCTGCGAGAAGTTCAAGAGGAGACTTGGTTGGAATTTAAGGAAGCTGTAATAAGAACGACGCGATTACGGCGAGATTTAACTGAAACGGAGGTGGATGTTTATACTGCGCTGATCGCACCTTCAACAAACGTACCGAAGCAACATCACTAAATCTGTCACCTTCCCTACCACTTTCCTTTCTTTGCAAGAAGACAACGGCGAAAGTTCTGCATTATCGGAAGGTTGCGGAAGTCAATCTGGGATCATTTTTTCAAGCGCCGAGGAAATCCAATCCTCAAACACCGCCGCTAACAGACGAAGCCGGTTTGTTTATGGTACCTTCACCTATTTCGGTGCCTATTTGACATTTACTCCGACATTTACTCCGATTCAAAGTGCCTTGCTCTGAAAATGGAGGACAGATTTATAACTGATGTTCTCGATGTTTGAGAAGCTTGCCGTCTAGAAACCGGATTGACCATATAGTCTTTCTTGCAGAAACAGCAAAGATGGCCTGAGGCTGTTGCTCTAGCAGGTGGCATTGTAGTTGAAATGCAGCCATTCGTAAACATCTTAAACAGCTTCATGAGTTTCAAAGAATTCCCTTAGGCTAGATTCACCAGCTGCACCATACCGATCAGTAGCACTCCGTGTACATTCTGTAGCCTGGGTGGTAGGCGTAAAAGGGGAGGGGAAGGGGGAGAGAAAAAGAGAGGGAAAATTGAGAGAAATGGGAAGGAAAGGGGAATAGGAATGCGAGGGTTGTCCAATACACCCGATCTGAGTCGGATCAACTGAGGTGGTTGACCGCCCGTCTCACCGGAAGTCATTTCGCGAAAATTCCAGCATAATGTCATAGAGGTTATACCGGAAGGTGTAAGTGTCCATCCGACACGGATCGTTACGGCCCCTCATATGAAAAGACGAGCCGCCTCACCGGAAGTCATTTCGCGAGGGACTTAGAACAATGAATGAGTTGCCAGCAATCGGAGACCTATGTTATGAGCAACGGATAATGGGATCGCCTGGGAGCAAAGATTTCATTTTGCTAGAAAGAAATGTATGGCGTAAAGTTGTTTCTTCGTAAAAAGCAGTGATTTTCGCCGTGATTTTGTGAGAAGCGGAGGTGACTAATGCGGTCGGTGCGTGGAAGTTGACGTGTGATTAATGCGGTAAAATCTATTGATAAACACTTTGTTGCGAAAGGCAGATTGTGAAATCCACTGAATCTGCATCAAGTGATGGTCTCGAAATAGTACGAGTCATCCGTTCTGTAATGGTCTTTAATGCAAGCTAGCGGACCTATGCGAGGAAACAAACTCCTGGGATCAAAAGCAGACAAAAGCCACTAATCATTCATTGTTGTTATGGGTCATCTTTTTCTAGGTAGTCAGTTTTCTGTGCCGTCGATTTTTGGGTCGTCATTTCCTAAGCACCCATAACACAAGCAATATTGACTTACTTAAAAAAAATACGTTGCATTAGTTAAAACAGTGCTACTATCTGTACATGACGAAGATGATACCATAGTGTGAAAATAAAATGTGGAAAAGAATTCAGATATTGTTATTCTAATTTTGTCGTAATATTACAACCCTGTAGCTGAATCAGTGAAGTTCTGTTTGCCACTTGTGCGAGGCCGAGTGAAGGCCAATATGGCCTCTTGTTTCCTTCTTATTCCCCAAGTGGCATATGTAAATAGCAAGACAACACTCCGCCGTCACACCCGGCAGACATGCGCAAAAGGGAAAAGCTCTGGGGTCGAGAATAAATATGCTTATGTCACAAGGTTTACGCATCGAGCGTGGGGGAATTGACAGCTTCCCCATTCCCCTAGTCAGATGCAATGGCGAAGCGAGGACGTAAGACTTGTGCGGCCGGTGGTCCAGACCAAATAAGCTGAATGCGCAGTATGGGTGAAAAGTTGACTTTCTCTTTTTCATCTAACGCCCCTTAATATTTCTTTAGAAAAATAACTCAATGCCAACTCCCTCCCTGGTCCCACCAAAAACTGTCATTTTACTACTTAAAACGAAGGAATCGTTATATCGTTCGTTTATACTACCAAATTTTTATTACTGCAACCAAGTTTGGCACCATTGCGGAAAAGAAACACTACAAAAATGGAAAAAGCCAACGAAAGGGCTTTAAGATATGTCTATAATGATAAACATGCATCCTATCAGTTAACAATTGGTTCACGCGTCAGCGTGCGTTCATCAAGTGGGAAGTTCGGACAGCACGAAAGATGCTTAAGAGTTACTCGAGGCGTAGTCGAGAGCAACTCTAGCTTCTTGAGTGCTCTCTAAACTTCCCAAGTGCTTCATATCTCGATGAACGCACAGCTGACACATGCACCAATTGTTTCTAACATTTTCAACGCGGTAGTAATAGTTTAAATATTAAATAAAAGCTTACCGTCACCGAGGAACTTCGCATGGCTTTCCTTAATTGGACCAATTTTGTGTCCAAAATATTGAGCAGCTGTAGGGAAAGTTAAGAGTTTTCGATACGGGAAACGTTTGCAAAAAACACAAACATTCTTTAATGAGTCCACACAACTTTCAGATAAAGCGTAAAGGAATTCAAAGCGGATCAAAAACAAAACATTGCAAGAAAACAAGGT
The DNA here is from genome assembly GCA_016490735.1 of Pachyseris speciosa. Taxonomy (NCBI): domain Eukaryota; kingdom Metazoa; phylum Cnidaria; class Anthozoa; order Scleractinia; family Pachyseridae; genus Pachyseris; species Pachyseris speciosa. Next base: position 156,280 of record JAEMWC010001165.1, on the reverse strand, counting down.
ACGATGCGTATGTTTGTTAAAAGATTCTTGGAGAAGGTGGAGAAAGTAAACAAGACTAGCTAGTAACAAACGAATTTTGTATTATTATAAGCTGGAAAAATTTCTAAGCAATTTTGACATAAATGCCCATGGAAAAGACAAAAAGGGATACGAAACTGATCGTTTAGAGCAGTCAACAGGACTGACCGCGGTTCAAAAACTACAAAACAACAAAACAATATTGTAAGAAAACAAAGCACGATGCGTACTTTTTTTCGCAGATTCTTGGAGAAGGTGGAGAATTGAGACAAGTAACAAACATATCTCGTTGCAAGCTTTTAAAAATTTGCTAACCAAATTTGACATAAATGTCCGTAAAAAAGACAAAATGGTAAGCTTATACGAACCTGATAGTTCAGTCAGAGAGAGAGAGAGAGAGAGAGAGAGAGAGAGAGAGAGAGAGAGAGAGAGAGAGAGAGAGAGAGAGAGAGAGAGAGAGAGAGAGAGTTGGCAATCACTTGGAACGCGGTAGAGCTGAATCATGATGCCATTTCACACAAAATCTTTCCTTTGCTAAGAAGACACAAAACCCTAAAGTGGCTTGATAGTTTCAATTTTTCTTCCAATGTCCACCGAGAAAGCCTCTTCAATTAAAGATTCTCAGCAGCCAAACATCATCCAGTTATAACGAAGACAGCGCTTGCAAAACCATGCACACGAGCTTCTCCCTCGCAGACCCGTCCATGCATTTGATCGGCTTTTTTTTCCCTCGAGCGTGAGTTTCTGCCTTCAATTCAATTCAAGCTTTTAAGAAATACTTTCCCTCGTAGACATGCACGTACACTCTAAAATTACCAAAGCAAGCCAAGGCATCCAAACGCTGATTCTTACAGGTTCTAACAAACAAAAATCGAAAATTAATCAGGTTACACGACGAAACTTTGACGCGCAGAACTCCGCTATAAAAGGAAATTCCCTCTGCTACGTCATTAGCGTGCACAATAGGAATATGAAGCACGCTCGCGAAATTGAATTTGACTGCACTAATTTACAAGCTATGTTATAACCCTCCATGGAATCTCGAAGAATTCAAGACATGTTAACAGGGGGCAGGATGGCCGAGCGGTTAGGGTGATGGATTTTCAATGTGGTAGCCCCGGGTTCAAATTCCACTCTGGCCGCTAGCTGGTCTTGTTGTGGGTAGTCCCTGGTTCAAGTCCTCGGTCATCCTTGTAAATAGCCAACTGGTTTGCCTCAGGCTAGTTGGGATTCTTATCATGTTGAGTTTATTTGTAATGTAAAATTGACTCTGAAAAGCTCCGTGGGGACGAGCCAATAATGTATGTATGTATGTATGTATGTATGTATGTATGTATGTATGTATGTACATAATAGCATATCGAACAAAGCACCACGGGCAATTAGGAATCTTATTAATTTACGCTCATTAAGTACAATCTCAGGCGCCAAGAATATGTTTTATCTTTACCTAAAGTTAACACTACCAAATATGGACTCGAGTCATGGAAATATTTTGCAGCCAAGAAATGGAATGAACTATCAAATGACATTAGAATAAAAGTAGGCACCAATGAAATAGTAAACAGAATTAGATCGTTAAAGTTCGGGGATTAGTAAATTTGTAACATTAGTTTTAATAGTATTTTGACTGCGGCGGTAATATTGTAATAACAGTTTTAAATAGTTTTAATCAGTATTTAATTTGTGATTTTACCTGATGAATTGCGTTTATCTGATGAATTAGCGTTGTTCAGTTGTTATATTTTCATTAGTTATTAGGTGGAATACCTGTAAACTAGCTCTCAGGCTTTTTATATATTATAATTCACAAGGGTTTCCCATCACTGTGAATGTGTATGTGAAAGATTAAAAATACAAGAAAAAAGCGGTGCTATTATGTTACAAAAAGAAATAAGTAAATAAATAAGTAATAATGATAATAACAATAATAATAAATATACAAAATTAGTGGGAGAGACTAAAATAGTTCGTTATAGCTCCTTTGAAATCGTCCACAGAAGTCTGATCTAATAAAAAAGAAGGTAGAGTGCTAAGTGTATATCCACGTGAAATAAAGTATGATGATGATGAAGATGATGATGATGTAAATAGACTATGGAAAACCAAGAATACCTTATTATAGGAAATTAACGCTTCATAAAAGTAACGTGGATTTAACTCGCTTTAATTTTTGTTAGTTTTAATTTCCGCGTCATTAATTAACTGACGCGTAAATATTTGAATTATTTTCGCCTCAAAGTCTCGATACACTAAAGTCATTCTTGACGACTGGGACCGTTTAATCGTTTACAATATTTCCGAAAAGGGAAAAAGTATTCTTTTATCAGGGTGGAGATCAGCCGGTATCATGGGCACTATAAAGAGGCCAGATTCCTTCGTTTAACCCCTACGCATAGGGCCAATTCCACGAACATCGTTTGCATTGCGGATTTTTACACTTAGTGTTTGAATAAATTTGTTGCTGTTGTCTCAACAAATTATTTTTCCTTGTGTAAGTCGCGTTAATTTCAATTATTTTGAAATTTTAGCACATCTTTCACGTTAATAACACCTTACCATGGTTTATGAAACCATTTTGACTGGGGGACGAACACGGCAAAAAATTACAGTAAATGTATGGGATCTTGGCCAAATTTGAGCTGCCGTAACGCCGCTACAAAGAGGCGGATTTCCAACATTTGCCACTACTTTAAATAGTTTTATTGATATCATTCATTCGACAGAAAATAAGGCCATTATAAGGATTTATTAAAGGAAAGACATTGCGTCTTTTGAGAACAAACTCAGTCAAAGAAAATTTCGAGTCACTCAAACGAGATTTTCAATCCCGATTACTCGACCGAGGCTATCCACTAGAGATAATCACAACGACAATGGCTGAAGTTAATTTCTCATCAAGGAAAGAGGCTTTAAAAACGAAAACTAAGACATCTAACGAAATTTTCCACTAGTTACTATATACAACCCGGCTTCACCGAATCTTAAAAAGATTGTTATGAAACACTGGATCTCATTTCAGACAGCCCTAAACTCGCTCAAATATTTTCTAACACCCCTATTGTCGCTTACCGGAAGGACAAATCCCTCAAAGACTTTCTAGTCCGAGAAAAAATCCCTTCCCAAGATTAAAACAACAAAAACAGGCTAGGAGTTATATACGGTAAGGAGGGTGACAATATTACAATCCTTTGAGATCCAACATTTGGGGTCCTGAATTTGGGGATCATTTGCGGTCCCGGATCATTTGCGGTGCTGGGATCATATAGGGCTGGATCAACTCTAGTCCGTTACAGAATAATTTTAAGCTTATGTTTTGTTTCTCTTTGTCAGCGCCGAGATTGTTCTTTATGAGTCGCCTGTATTACCACACACGCGATTGTGATACAGTTCGCTGAGAGCATGTTAAATTTAATGAGGCCTTCCAAGGGGTGGTCTGGTGTCGTTTTGTCGCTCGTTTACGACCCTGTCTGTCGCTTGTTTCGTTGGGGACAAATGTCGCTGTCGCATAGAAAACAGAGAGGAATGGACAGCGAATTGTTGCTGTTCGCAAAGTGTCGCGCGTTGTCTGCCAATTTCTGTCGGTTGTCGGTGTTTTGGGAGAAGATTGTCACCTGTTTTCGGAGCTATGTCGCTTGTCCCTTCAACCCACTGGAACGCATCTTTTATGGTTTTCCATGATCATCAATTCGAACAATACCTTATTACAGGAAATTAACGCTTTATGAAATTAACGCGAATTTAACTCGCGTTAATTTTTGTTAGCTTTAATTTCTGCGTCATTACTTATGTGAAGCGTAAATATTTGAATTATTTTAACCTCAAATTCTCGATATACTCTAGACATTCTTGACAACTAGGGTAGTTTAATCGTTTATAGTATCTCCGAAAAAGGAGAAAGTATTTATCTGGGTGTAGATCAGCCGGTATCATGGACACTGTAAAGCTACCAGATTCCTTCGTTTAATCCCTACGTTTAGGGCCAATTCCACGAACATCATTTGCATTGGGGATTTTTAAACTTGGTGTTTGAATAAATTTGTTCCTGTGTAAGTCACGTTATTTTCCCTTATTTTGAAATTTCATCACATGTTTCGCGTCAAAAGACCGTCCCACGGTTTATGACGTCATTTTGACTGGGAGTGGGGTGAGGGGGGTACAAACCACTATAACGCCGCTACAAAGAGTCGGATGTCCAACATATGCCACTACATTACATAGTTTTATTGATATCATTCGTTCAACAGAGAATAAGACCATTAAAGGAGGTACGATGCGACGTCCGTAAATTCGAATTATAAATCTTCGCATCTGGCTTCTAAGTTCGCGGCAATTTGCATAATTAGAAGGGTTTGTATGAAATCTTAAAAATTAGTTAACGGTCGTTGTAGCCTGAATCTGTTCTTTATACTTCATGAAAATAATTGCAGCACAAATGTCTTTTAAAAGACATTTTCACTGTGGAAATTAGCCTCTTTGTTGCGGCGTTAGTATAGTGGTTCAAAGTCGGCCAAAATCCCATACAATTACTGTTATTTTAGCCGTGTTTTCCCAGCCTAAATGGCGTCAGAAACCGTGGAAAGGTCTATTTCCTTTACTAAAAAGTAAGTCTCCCTTCAATTCGCGTTAATATAGGACTCGATTAATTCAAATACCTTAATTAACACCAGCGTTAATTTCCTATAATAAGGTAGTTCTGGCACAAGGGAAACGACTGACTTGCGACAGCGCCTCTTGCTTTTGAAAGATTGTGGCCAAATGAAGCAACACCAAGTTATCGGCCGTAGAAAAAAATACCAGTTATTCCATGTATTTGCTGTCACTCAATAAAAACGAGTGGGGTGTTTTTTGCAGTACATGTGAGACTTTTCTTGAAAATTCGTCTTGCTGGATCTTCACATGTTTACTCGCGGTTATGTAAATGACTGGAGCGAGAAATCCGAGAACGATTTACGTTAATTGAGAGTTTGACATTCTGACAGTAGAAAATCCAAATTAAGTAAATGTGGGAGGAATGGGGTCGTTAAAGAAAATCTCCCATTCTCTCTTTCCTCCCTTTCCCCTTTCCCTTCTCCCTCCCCGCTAAATTTTCCTCGCTCGTTCTCGCGCGGACGCGCCAAATATCCGAGAGAGCCTGGAACAGGTTACACTTACTGGTGGGTGACACGAAACCCATGAGGCTTCCTCAAATCATTCATCCTATTTCAACATTAGTTATCGGAGGCAGGATATGGCCAGGAGCCTCTGGTATGGATGAATAGTTGGAAAACTTTCATTTTGTTTTTGATAATGCGCCCCTTAATATTTCATTTGAAAATATTTCAATGCCATTTCCCTCCCTCCCTCCCTTTCTGCCTCCCTGCCACCCTCTCCTGCTCCGAAAACACTCGAAATATTCACGAGAAGATTGTTTTTCTGTTATTTCGGCATAAAATATTCAGTAAATCATGTTTTCGGTCTGTGATTGAAATTTTGAGGTATTAACTTCTTGCGCATTTCAAAATCTCATAAAATGTACGTTTTAGAGGTCGTTGCAGCTGAAACGATGTAAAAAAAGGAAATTCAAAATTAAACCACTTTTCCTGGACTGGTTTTAAAGCACGTGCACTGCAAGGTAGTGAATTATCTTAATTAGATTCAGCTTTCAAAGTGCACGTTATTGAATAAATTATTGCCTCGTATAATTTTCGGAGACAGAAAAGCTGCCCTATAGTATCCAAGTTTTCGTCGCGAATATCGAATGTCACAACCGCTGCTGTTCCGCAGTTCTAACTTCTGACTATAAATAACTTCTAACTCTAAGACATGATACCCACCAAAATGCCAATCACGATACAATTCCATTATCGACTAAAATCTCTGTTAAATTTTAACAGAATCTACATTCAATTACTAGCGATATGAAGCTTGAAAAGGAAACAGTACCCGCAAAATGTACATATAGCAAGTGCCCTGCCTGACTTTAACGTTCATTTGCTCCTCTGAAACCAAGGATAGTACTTTCTTTCGTACAGTATTGGTAGTCAGATGGGACAAGCCATGACATGCTCAGATTTTCATTAGATTTTCACAGGTCATTATGGGGAGGGGGAGGGGGGACAACTATTTCTTTAGCCTCCCACGCAGTCGTTTTTAGGGAAGCCTAGTATTTCACCTGCTAAAAAAGAGCGCGTGGGAGGCTACTATATTTTGTTTTGTATCTGCATTTTTGCCCTCACCGAGAGTTTGAATTTTACGCGATATTGGAAAGGACAATTCCTGTCCAATTCTAGGGATTCTCTTAGTGAATATCAATTTATTTAGTGCCAGTCACTTTTCCTACCTATTGTTGTTGGACTTGATCCGCTTTCCTTGATGCGGAAGAGCATGCGAAATCCTTTGCTTTGAACACTATCGTCAGAGTGGAACATTATCACTGCATACCCTCCAGTAACTTCAACTGTTTCCCCAGTCTTTGTACCACAGTACACACCAAATGACTGGCCTTTCTCATCAGTAATCTTCAAATAATCAAAACTGCGAAGAAAACATTTGTGCTAAATTAGAACTCGTGGCATTCACTACTTTTAGTAAAACGAGAGAAATGCAAAAGTTTCGATTTGTGAAGCAGGCCAGTACATCACTTTCACTACATGCGGAGGAGGCTCAGGGTATGAGGGGCCGGTCAGTGGATAATTGAGATGATTTGTGTAACACCGTCAATCGTATAGTATTATAAAGACTCCCTAAGGAGGTGATTTTAAAACTTAATTGTGTCGAGAACTGTTTTTCATTGCCTTCTCTTGTTTTTGAGCCTCCAATGCATTGCGCGAAACCTGTGAAACGTTTCAAAATGCCTGTCGCCAACGTTACTGTAGCAATGAACGTACCAACTAAACAAAAACTATAACTATTGATTTTCAAAGGTAAACCTGCCAAGCAGATTTTTATCATTACGTTTACTTTTTGAAGACCATTTAATGGTGCTTTTCTAAGTTTCTAGGAACTGGGAATGTTCGGCACACTGCAAGGTTACTGGTATCTTATAGTACAATAATAAATTAACATTATAAATTCGCTCTTAGGAAGGAAATTCAGCGATATTTAAAACGAACGACGTTTCGATGACTCTATATCATCATCATCAAGTTCAAACTACATGTAGGATTGATCACGTACATGAAGGAAACATAAACGACAAAATATTTGGAGGTGTTGAAGTATTCAATTGTTATGTCGAGAATTTGGCGCGAACGAAACCTGACTGTGTGTGAAGTTTTGGTTTCATTTTCCGAATGAAAAGCATCTCGTAGGTCGAAGAGTCCAGCTTTGAGCAACATTTCTTATAAATTTAAAATGTTCTTGTAAATTAGTTGCATGTAGCTTGTGGTCTTCTTTCAGGTGTTTACCAATTGCAGAATATTTATGTACAGCGATAAGTTGAAAGACATGTCGGCATGTGTAACCGACATAATCTGTGATTTTTTTGTTGGTAATCATTGGGCGCAGATCACTTCCAATTTCTTGCTAACTTCGCTGAGACCTCTTCGTACAGCGTCAGTTGATCTCTGATCTGATGGACTTACACTATTTTTTTTTATTTATTTATTTATTTATTTATTTATCTATTTATCAGTATAAAAACCTTTAACGTTAAGGCTGGGATTGACCAAAATTTTAATAAGAACATCCTAAGTACGTCGTACCCAAGCCGAGGCTAAGACATTTACGCACTTTTAGTTTCTAGAATCGTTTCTGCATCGAGCTACATGTATAAACATCAACATTGCAGATATGCATGATTTCCGACTGGTTTAAACAATTTTAGATTTCGGGCTATGTTTTCTAGTAATTATGAACTATGAAAGAGTAATATATATATTTAGCCAAGCCTAAAAGCGGAGCTCCAAAAGCATTCTTTTCCTACTGGCATTTACATATAGTGAGCTGGTCATATCACCCATCTGACCTCACTCAAGCTACAGACCCAAGGCTGTAAAAAATAGTATGGAAAGGTGATCTGAGCCAGTGTCACAGTGGATTTGGACCCCCCGCAGATTTGCACCCTCCAGTCCAGATCTGCTTGTGGATCAGATTTGGACCCCCTAGTCCAGAACTGCTAGCAGATATGAACCCCCTTTTACGGATTTGGACCCCCACCCCTCCTAAAAACAAGCATTCTATTCAGTAAGGTAATAAAAATTCCTTTGCAAATTGAGTTTGGAGATGTTAAAAAGCCAAAAAAATATATTGAGGTAGGTTTTTTTAAAAAAATAATCTTTAATACTTTGTGTAAAAAAGAACCTGCCACGCTAGTTTGCATCTATAAATTTTTAAAACAAAACATTTCTTAACATCTTAGAGCAATACCTAAGGACAGGTCTGTTTCCCCGTTTAACTGTAGGCTACTTAGTTATGGTTTAGAGCCACTAGAAATTGGTGGAGAAGCCTGGTGAATGCTATTTTGAATCAGTATCCGACATCAGACATATAGTGATTCAGATCATCACTTCATAATGAATGCAATTTCAGTTATCCAAAGCCTCCCATGAGACGATTGGAAATCAGAAATTATGTATCCTCTGGATATATGTATGCATCAAAAAAATTTAAGAAAGAAAGATGCATGGAAATCAATAAAAATATTTAGATGATATGCATTAAGGCCAAGATATTTCTTTTGATCAGTTACTTCTTGACCTTACTATCGCAAAAAAACTGCTTTCTGACATTAAGCTCATCAATCAATGCACCTACAGTGTTTTCAAAAAGAAATCCAGCTCCTCTTCTGGCCAGCCAAGTGCAAGACTAAGCAACTTGATAATAAAATATTGGGCATTTGGCTGATATCACTATCAAGGTAATTAACAATGTAGTATGAGGATTTAAGGTAATGATTCACCAAAGCAAAAGTGCTGGAAATCCGTGTTAGCAATCTTAACTTGAGTTTCTATTTTGCAAGAAAGGTAAGGACTAGTCTCACATTTCTCCATGTACATTTGAAATTGCACAACATACTTCATCAAACATCAAAAATCCCATTACACATTAGTGCCAAATGTCATCCAAACATACCACAAGATTGGTGTGACCAGCTATGAATAAAATTAATTGAAAGACTGCATGCAGGAGAAGGAAGTCCAAAGGATGTGTACATTAATGAGAAAGAGCTTACTTTAAGTTTAGTAATACTTTGTCATGCGAATACATCTAAGTTGATACAAAAAAAAGCGCATGACTGGAGAATAATTGGGAGAAAGTAAATTCCCATACAAAGAATATTATCTAATACAGTAATAGCCCACGTATAAGAACCTGTTAGGCTAAAAGTTTCATTTTAATCCCCCTCCACATAAGAAGCTATTAAGGCTAAAATTTTAAGTTAGGTTCTTATCAGTGGGGTTGCTGTAAAAGTGTTAAGTTAGAAACTGCTGAATGAGTTTCTTTGTTATGTTTTGTTAACGATATATACTGTACCTGCAGTGAACTGCCTATAGGCATTTCTCTATGGTACAAATAAATGATTTATACTGTATTATGAGATGATATTTATCATATATATAGTATATTCAGATAAAATTCATATGAAAATTTAAGAACCTATTTTAAGAACCTTGGTAGCCTAAATTTGCTTTCAGTACCATTTATATAAGAATCTATTTAGGCTAAATTAGAAAATTCTGGTTCTTATACGTGGGCTATTACTGTATTACACATTCTAAAAACTAAGAGATGAAATTTAAACGTGGCCCAAAGCTAACCTAATCAAATTAAATCAAATATTTGTCTCTTACAAGTCACCCCTGCTTTGAGATTGACACTAAAAATAAAGAAGTAAAATTGAAATACAATCCAACACTAACCTAATTAAATTACATACTTGTCACTCACAAGCTACATCTGATTTAAAATTGACACAAATAATGTAATAGATAGGACTTAAAACTGCTTAAAGAAGGTGCATGCATGAAGTTCGATGGAACACCATTCCAGTCTGGTATGTAGCGATTATAAAAAGAAAAGCTGAAGGCCATATATATATTTAGCCAGGCCAAGTCTAGAATCAGAGTTGCACACTCTCACCGAGCAACTTCGCATGGCTTTATTTGGGCCAGTTTAATTTGTGTCCAAAACAATTGAGCAGCAGCAGGGAAAACGAAGAGTTTTCGATAGCAAACGTTTGCAAAAAAAAATACAGACATTCGTGAGTCCTAACTACTTTCAGATGAAAGCGTAACGGAATCCAAAGCGGATACAAAAAAACAAACACTACAAGCGAACAAAGTACGATGCGAGTGTTATGCTGGAAGAAGGAGAAGATGGAGAAATTAAACAAGACTAGCTCGTAATAATAACAGCTTGTACTGATTAGTCTAGAAAAATCGGTATTTATTTTGACATTAATGCCCGTAGAAAAGACAATAAAGGGTAAAAACTGATCGTTAAGAGCAGTCAACAGGAATTGACCGCGGTTCAGAAACAACAGAACAACAAACACAAGTATTACAAGAAAACAAAGCAGAATACGAATAAAATTTCTTCGAAGATTCTTGGAGAAGGTGGAGAAATTAGACAAGTAACAAAAATTGCTTAGCAATTTTGACATAAATGTCCGTAGAAAAGACAAAAAAGAGGTCCACACCTGATCGTTTAGAGCAGTCAACAGGAATCGCTGAGGCAGCAATCACTCGGAACGCGACAGAGCTGAATAATAGCGCCATTTCCCACAAAATCTTTCTTTTGCTGACACAAAACGCTAAAGAGCTTTGATAGTTTTACTGGTAATTACCATGTCTTCCGAAGAACCTTCTTCAATTAATGATTCTCAGTGGCAAAGCGTCATTCAGTTAACGAAGAAAGCGCTTGCCAAACCACACCAGCATTTCTCTCGCAGACCCGTCCAATATAAAATTTATCAAAGCCAGCCCAGCCTGTCAACCCATTTCGGTGTTTTTAACATCCAAACGCTGATTCTTACCGTTTCAAACAAATTAAGACGACATGTTTATAGACGGCGAAACTTAATATTGTTGTTTACAGGCCGCTTTCGACGAAGATCTCTAAAACGTTTTTCAAATTTTGACAACTTTATGTCAGATTTTGAGACGTGCACATGCACATGCATTTGATCGGCTTTTTTTTACTCGAGTTTTAATGCTTAATTTTACGAGGACTCATTGTGATTATGTGTTATTAAGATAAGGGCAAAAGTTTCTTAACGCTGTTGAGGTACCAAGGTCGAAAAACAGTCAGCCAAGCCGAGTAAAAACACTCGTTAGCTTGCAAAGAAAACAACGTAACAAAAAAAAAAAAAAAACAATTTAACTACTTCTTTGCGTCCAAAACGAGTACAGATGATTGTTATTTATATCCATTCGAGAGAAAAATACAAGTTTCATCCCTGAACAAAAGTAACAACGATTAAACCAAATGTTAAGCTTCTATTTATTTAATTTACCTCACTGTCCTGCGCTGTGTTGTAGAGGTTTCTACCACTTGAAAATACGTAAGCTTCAGTAAAGTAAAAACAAGCATCCGCAAAAATAGCAAACGGTTTGTGCAAAGAAAGAGCTTTCTCCACAGAGTTTGAGCTACTCGTTCCTCCCATTAACACAGGTGAACTGTAAGTGACCTTTCTTAGTGAGATGCAAGATGCCGCGGTAAAGTGAAAGCCCTTGAAGCGTTGAATTATACTGTTTTCAACCGCACAATCGATCCAAGTTTGAAGCTTTTCTTGAGAAAAATCGCTCTTCCCTTCATCACTTGAAAATTCACGTTCCGGAGTATCTTTTGACAAGTTCTTGATTTTTATGCTTTTTACGCGAATTTAAAGACAAACTTCGATCGAAGACGATGAAGTTGTTTTGCTCAAAATGAAGAAACCAAGTGAATGTGTAATTACGAGCCGCAGAAAGCGCGCGAAAAATTAAGCCTCGATTTGGTTTGGGTGTCCCACACCTGGCTTGCGCCTGCGATCAAATCGAAAGTAAGTACCTGGTCAGCGGTCAACTTCAAAAAAACAGCTGACCTCGATGAGGTCTCAACTTGAGCCCGCGATATGGCCACGTGACACTGGTCAGCGGATACCTTGTTTTGACAGGTGTCAATTGGCTATAAGATGGATGTCCAGTATCAAAGACTGACGCTGTAAACTAGCTGGTCAGCTGGGCCAGGTGGAGTATGGCCGCCATGTTGGATTATTATGATTATTATTAGGATATTATTAGTTATTGGGCAACTCCACCGTCGTCGTCGTCGTCGTCGTCGTGCGCGCCCACGAGCAATACCGCTAGCCATTTTTACCATGAGAAAAGCAGTTGACGGGTTTCTATAGGTATGGTGCTCCGCTTCGCGGCCCTTCGGGCCGCTGGAGCTCCGCTAATATACTTAACAACATGTTGAGAACGCTTTTTGCTCAAGACACTGAAAAAATTATGGTCATTCAGTCTCTCTTCAGCCTCAGCTAAAAAATAATTGTGTATCTAACTGTTTTTCGTGATGTGGTTCGGCTTGATTCTGTAGTGAGCGGATGAAACTGCTGATGGTAGAGTCAATAAGTCGCGGAGAATAAATAAAGTTCAGGAACATTAATTTCAGGTCTAAATCTAAATCTAAATCGGTACTGTGCAAAACCACCCCAAGAGGAATATATGTGCACAGGGATGGGGTCAGCAGTTATTCAGTCATAGTACTGGCTTCTGGCTATGAAAAATCAGGTTATTAAAATCAGGTTCCGTATAAAGTACGAAGCATGCAACCGATGTGCCATTCGGAAGTATAATAGGGTAGATGGTTCTACCCTGATACGTTGCGTGGAAAGAATGATGATCAGTAATAGTTTTTGTGTGTTGTTACTTTCATCGGTAAAAATACCTGGAGAAGATGCGAAGAGGATGTGAGCGAATTAACGTTGTCTTCAGGAGTCAATGTTGACAACAATCTCAGCACGTGGGACGGCATACGTGACTGGGTAATTTATCTATGAATGTTCCAAACTCGTCTTGCCTCAGTCCTACAGATATCAAATCACACAGAAAAACGGTTCTGAGTGCTTTCTTCCATCCTATGGTGCTAATAACGTGAAAATGTGACCGCAGCAGTAAACATTTACAACTACTCAAGTCCCCTTTCGGTATTGCCGCGTAAGCTTGACGCTTTCAAATCCGACAACGTAAGTTGAAATAGCTGTGTACTTGTTGTTGATATGACTTTGATAGACTACGTGCAGTAAGACACTTTGTTGTTGTTGTTGTTGCTGTTTGTTTTGTTTTGTTTTTTTCTGGGGACGCGTGTTACCCCTTGGTTTCCTTTCATTTCAATTTCCATTCCAACGAAGGGTAGCTTATTATTGCTTGCTGTTGATGATCTACGAGATGCTGTTGACCAGAAACTAAAACCAAGACCTGAAACGAAGTCAGATTCCTATCTCTCCGAATTTCTACAAAGCAGCTGAATACTCAACACCTCCAGAAATTTTCGCGCTTAATTTTTCTATTTCTATCGCGTACTTTGAATTTGATATCGATAACGTGAAGTCATCGAGACGTCATTCGTTTTTAACATCGCTTATGTTCCTTCTAAAATGTTTTGCAAAACATTATGCGATTGAAATTTATACTTGACCATTTTTTCCATAACATGAAGAAAGAGTTGAGGGAGCTCTAAGCTGCTTTAAGAAAATACGTCTACTTTCATTTTTAAGTCTTTGCATGGTGTTTGTTTGTCTGTTTATTTTTTGTTATATTTATTGTCAATGTTGTTGTCGTTCTTGTTTGTCTCTGATTCCTTTAACCGTTGGGTGCTGAGACTGCATCTATCAGTAAACACGTGCCCTTATTATTATTATTATTATTATTATTATTATTATTATTATTATTATTTTCTATTTCTGCTTTCAGTAAAAAAAACATTTAGTGCGATTCGTGAATTATTCAGCAACAGGATTCGAGTTGTACATTAGGCACCCAGTTGTTCAAAACACGTTTAAGCTGACGCAGGATTCCACAAGGTGAATAGTTGATTCTAGTGGAATTGCTTATTCTTATGGATTCTTATAACAGATTTTTGTCTTCAATTTTGACCCAGATATTTTATTTTTACTTTTAGCATAAAAGCAGCCCTAAAAGATATGTTTTGAACATGCGAGATGAAAACCTTTTGATCGTGGATAAAGTTTCAACGCCTTTTGAACACCAGGCAGTAGTAGGGGTTGAGCATTTTACTCCTCCTTTTGGATTTCCCTTGGATTTCCCGCATACTAATTTGGATTTCCTGCATACTAATGAAGTGTCTACTTAGCTAGGTAAAAATGGGTTCCTCCATACTAATAAGCGTCGCTCTAGTACAATAAAAACAATAGACTTGCCCAGAGTTGCCTGGTCTATGCCCACCTTGATTGGTTCATGTAGAATGTATTACATGTTCAAAATAAAAGCGGGTAGATTTCGAAAGCGCTATCGTTCAAGTAATCGCTTCGCTAGGAAAAAAGTCTAACTGTCACCAATATTTTTTCAGACATTGCTCCAAACATGCAAGTCAATGTTGTAACTTAGTTGAAAGCATTAAAATACAGGAACTTATTTGTTGTGTGGCAACAAAACTGATCCATCTATTGGAAAAACCGCTTGGCTCTGACTGTTCTTTTAATAAGCGGTAGTTCCGTTCACACAACCAAAACACACACGACAGAAATTTTAACCTAAAACTGCGTTCTCTTCTATCTCAATACTGAAAACCCCACCGCCACCAGAACCACCACCACCACCACCATTCTGTTGTGGTGGTGTGGTGGTGTGGTGGCGGTGGTGGTGGTGGTGGTGGTTCTGGAGGAGGAGGAGGGGAATTGAGGAGGAGGAGGAGGAGGGAAAATAATAGAATTGAGGAGGAGGAGGAGGAGGAGGAGGAGGAGGAGGAGGGAAAATAATAGAATTGAGAGGAGGAGGAGGAGGAGGAGGAGGAGGAGGAGGAGGAGGAGGGAAATCTTTGATATAACTTTACTAGAAAATTAGTCGCGTGTTTATATTGATCGTTCCAAACAACTTAAGCCGTCTATTGTCGTTGTTGACTGGCAGTGGTTTCAAGGATGTCCCATGGGCTTTTTTACTTTAGAGTTTGTATGCAAATATAGGGTTGAGAGAAGAGCTGAGATCCGTTTTGCATAACGCGTGCGTGACTAACGGAGCGGAAAACGAAAAAAGTTAGCTAAGAATTTATTTTCTCTCACACATCTCTCATCGCCAAAGCTGAGAGGTCAGATAGTATCGGGGTTTTCAGTATTGAGATAGAAGAGAACGCAGTTTTAGGTTAAAATTTCTGTCGTGTGTGTTTTGGTTGTGTGAACGGAACTACCGCTTAATAAAAGAACAGTCAGAGCCAAGCGGTTTTTCCAATAGATGGATCAGTTTTGTTGCCACACAACAAATAAGTTCCTGTATTTTAATGCTTTCAACTACGTTGCAACATTGACTTGCATGTTTGGAGCAATGTCTGAAAAAATATTGGTGACAGTTAGACTTTTTTCCTAGCGAAGCGATTACTTGAACGATAGCGCTTTCGAAATCTACCCGCTTTTATTTTGAACATGTAATACATTCTACATGAACCAATCAAGGTGGGCATAGACCAGGCAACTCTGGGCAAGTCTATTGTTTTTATTGTACTAGAGCGACGCTTATTAGTATGGAGGAACCCATTTTTACCTAGCTAAGTAGACACTTCATTAGTATGCAGGAAATCCAAATTAGTATGCGGGAAATCCAAGGGAAATCCAAAAGGAGGAGTAAAATGCTCAACCCCTACTACTCCAGGCCCCATATGTCTAACACCTGCAGAGCATATTTCATGTTAACTTTACAGTTACCCTGAGTTACCTGCATGGAGAACCATAATTCCCCTCCAAGTCAAATTCAAAGTCAATCATCAATGAATTGCCGTCTGGGACTGGAACCCAGTACGTGCAATGCTTATTGGGCGGGTAGTTGTTTGGATAGCCAGGGCTTGTGAGCAAATTGTTTACCACGGTTCCACATTCTGTAGAAAAACAAAAGTACAATACAGTTAATATCTACAGCGCATTCACCTGCCATGCAGCGTACAATGTACAAATATGGAACCAGGTCACAGCAAAGATACTGATGATCACTGATAACAATTTGCGTTTATAGTGGAAAAAAAAAAAAGAAAAAAAGGATAACCCGCGGAACCCGGATTGTCGCTCGGTTACTGAGAGTACTTAGAACAACTCGGAATGTTACTACTCTTCTCCTGGTCACTGGATTTTTTTTTTAATCGTGAATAACATAACTCTTTCAGTAGAGTGCATTACAGCTGTTCAAGGTGCAAAAAAAATTACTTAAAAGTGTTAATAAAAAAGTGCGTGACCATGTTAGCACCTGCCCTAGTGCCCCTAAAACAGCGCAACTAAAACAGAAGAATGAGGACTAAGGGACGGACCATTAGAAATAACCGGAGGGGGGGGGGGGTTACATTTCCCAAAAAAAATTTCCTGCAAGGGAAACTTGAAAAAAAAAATAATAAAAATAACGCGAGCGGTGATATGTAAAAATAATTCTTGCACAGGAAGCGAGATGCATAGCACTTAAGGTAATTAAAAGTATGGGATAAGAGGGGAAAGGTAACATAAAACAATGCCTAAAGAAAATTGAAATTCTTAATTTGACCTTCAGTACTTTTATTTGAAAACAATTGTTTGATATTTCTTCATACAAAAAACATAAATAGTATAAATGGCTTGCTTTTTACACAGTCATCATTACCACTGTTAGTATATACATGTACCACACAAGTGAATAGTGCTTTTCGCGCGCTCTGATTGGTTAACCCGGAGGTGATTAGCAAGTACTATTCACCTCCGAGCAGCTGGAGCGCGAGATTTTAAAATTTCCCCCTGCTTGTCGGTATAATGTCACCCATAAAGTAATGTTTTGGTCCACTAATTATTCAGCTTTTGTGGTATATACTAAAACAATTATTCACCTCTGTGTCGGTGAAAGTGGTGGATATTTACCTATAATTGTTAAATATTGCTATCACAAATAATTCTACAATAAAATCTTTCTCTTGAGATATAAAATGTATTTCAAAATATTTTTGATAGAACATTAAGTAATATAAGAAATATAACATTTATATAACAATATACTGTAATATAATTTTGTTTTATATGAAACTTAAACAATCATCAAAACAACAAAATGTATTGGATGCATTGAAGTGTCTCTGTTTCTAAATATTTCAATAATAAAAATCTGTATTATGACTCAACTGTGTAATGGAAATTCCCAACAATAAATAACTGACAGTGTAATTTGGTTTTAATATGAAATAGTAACAGTAGTCAAAATAACAAAATATACTGGATCAATTGAAGTGCTACTGCTTTTTATTACGAACTATTGATATTCTGGCTCAGTTGCGAAATGTAAATTTCCACCAATAAATAACAGTATATTATGAGACGCGTGTGAACACGGCGAAAGAAAAGTTTTGGAGAAACTGTTTACAAGTATCAAGAAAAAGAAGGAAGGAAGAGCGGCGTTGGTGACTGGGAAAATGCCTAAACTGGGTAACAGTTACAATCTGCTACAGGAAGCGTGCTACAAGGCAAGTTTGCAATGTCTGCAGCTCATGTGCCCAAACACATCTTAACATCATCTGTGATTGATTACTGAACAGACACATGACAAAAATGAACTAAGTGGTAAACTATAATACCTGATTCTGAAGTTACATGAATATATGAAAATCATATATCGTATATGATACGTGATTCTCTTAGACATTATATTCTGATATAAATCTTACGTAAATCGTAGATTAGTTACAAAGGACGAAATGTGTGGGAAGGAAAGAAAATTCGTGCAAAGCTTGTGCCTAAGGAAAAAAAATTCTCCAGACAAGTGGGTTTTAAAAAAACAATTCATGCATCGAAAATTTTTCACGCCCCCTCCGCTTATTTCTAATGGTCCGTCCCTAAATATAATTCATTTTTCATTATCATACTGTTGAGTAATTACTATTGCCACGTTTTCTTGCGAGAAGACCGTAAAGAGGTTGAAAAACGTGACTCGTATAAAACATTTTATCTTGCTGTCCATTATTAGACAATCTAACCGCAGACCGGTTAGCTCAGTGCAAAAATGGTGGTAGAGCACCGAACGTCCATACGGGAGGTCGCGGGTTCTAACCCCGGCCGGACCAACACCCAGGGTCTTTAAATAACTGAGGAGAAAGTGCTGCCTTTGTAATGACATCTGCAAATAGTTAGACTTTCTAGTCTTCTCGGATAAGGACAATAAACAGTAGGCCCTGTCTCACAGTACTTTCACTCAATCTGATTCTGTGGGACGTAAAAGAACCACTAGGGACGTAACAAAACTCTGGCTGTGACCACCCCTAGTGTCTGTCCTAGATATCTACATTACGGGGGCACTCATTAGTTACTTCATTAATTGTAAACTGCACTAGCAGTCTGGTCAAGTCCCCCGGCCAGTGATGTAAACTATCCCTGAAAAGCCCCGACGGGGAGAGGATAAGTATGTATGTATTGTATTTTAGTATAAATCTACTAGCGTTTCATCACGAATGCCGTTCTCTGATTGGCTAGGCTACTCGCTATCAATTCTGTGATAGATAGTGAGTAGGGGCTGTCGACAAAATGGCGGCCGCTTCCTCGCGTTTTCGAAGTGTCTGCGAGGAGGATTTAGATAATTTACTTGTTTAGTTTTGAACGACTAGTAGATTCATACTAAAACAATTAGATAATTCGCTCTCGATTTCTATCGCGTGATAGCTGATTCGGGCTGCTCCCTCATCAGCTATCACGCGATAGAAATCTCGAGCTCATAATCTAATTGTTAAATATTGTATTGTAATTTGTCTTTTCTCATTCAACTAAACAATTAAAGAACTGTGAAAAATCAGTGCGATTGTGGAAAGACAGTTTTGAGCGGTTTTTTCTTTTTTTTTCCAGGCTTTTTTTTTTCATTACTACTAAGGAAGCGTTTATAACTGCGAACATATTAGACATCTTCAGTCTTTAAACCGCAGTTGAAATGATGTTTTTCCTATATTTAAATGTAGGTGTTTGTTCATCATTCCCAGGTTTATTCCGAACTCAACTGATTACGTTAGTTGGTAAAGCAAGACACTGGTAACGTGGAAGTTATGATTTCAACTTCCGTACGAGCCTGAATTTCTTCAGGATTTATTTTCGCTATTTTACAAGCAGCTGTTTTTATCTGTCCTTTCCCAAATCGTTCAAAATGGACTTCACTGGGCCTTAAAGATTATATTGATCAATGGCTTATTTCACTGAAGGAGGATAAGAAATTCAGTCTAAAACTACGATAGTTTGAAAAAAAACGAAGAAAAGTCCTTTTTTCACTGACGATAACGAGAGATTTTGCTTCCTCACCTTGGCCGAAGGTGCCGTTGTTTCCGCTCAACACCAACACAAGCAGAAATAAAAGCACTTCCTTGCTGTAGAACTGCATCATCGCTCGAAAAATCAACCCTGATTTTTTTTATAATTTATCCTGTAGAAAAAGAGTTTAACGTGAGTGAATAATGTCATATAGATAGGTGTTCAAAAATGAGTTAGCTAATGATAAGCAATCACTTTGATTCTAGTCCTTAAAATATAAAACAAGAATTAACTAACTCACCAAGCCGCAGTTAATACGTTCCGATCTTTTGCAATGATTCCCTTGACTATGAAGAAAAAGAAAAGTTCGTAAAGTTTTCTTGTAAAAGATAACATGAATGTTGCTTTAGTCAGTGAGAAGTTGCAATTCTTTGCAGTCTGAATTTCAGTCATTTTTGCGATGGCTTTCTCTGGAAAGTCTCTCGTCACTAAGCGATGGAAAATTCGGACTAAATTGCTACGAGTTTTTAATACATTTGTGGCAAACTTCTGCTGTTATTGTTATATGGGACATTTTACAGCGGATGGCTTCGTGTGTTTTCAGCAGCAAAGAAGCGTATTGTTGAATTATCTCATAGTTCTTTAAAACGAAACACATGTATATTCCTCGATGTAAAATGTTGAACAGTTGAAGATTTCACCCATGGATACAAACTTTCTTGTCCTTAGTAAGGTATGCTATCTCAATCGGCATAAAATTAAATACAAAGAAGTTATTGTGAATGTCGGCCACAATGGAAAAGCATTCATTTGTTTATACATTGTGTATTTTAAGAAATTTCATAGCATATTAAAACTGAGAGCTTTCAGACAGTAAGTTTAGCTAAGCAAAGACTGAAAAGAAAAAAAAGGTTTGATTTAAGTATTTAAAATATCTTTGTACGTTTGGCTTTGAAGTGGTCAATATAATGGAACACAGACCCCCACTTATTTATCAACAATGAGCAAAGAACCTGTCAGAAAATAATTATACAGTTCCCACAGACCTTGTATAAGTTAATAAACGGAGACTAGACTAAAACATGGTGAAAAAATTTGCTTTGATATAATACAAGTTGCTGTGATTCTAATTTTGGTTTTTGAAATCCCAAGTTATGTAAAAATGCCATAAAAATGCATCAAGTATCATACACCGGCAAGATTCATCTGAAAATAGCTTTAACCAGGTGTTCAGATGGATTTTGCGGAGTGGCGAAAATCGTCGAAAGATGTTGCGATCAAGTCCTCGGAGCGAGCAGGAAAAACAAGGAGAGTCTGGGGGAGGGGGCGAAGGAACGCCTGTGCTAATTCTTGACAAAAGGTCTTTCCGGTAAACCAGATTCTGATAAACACTCTGATTGGTCGATTTTGACACTTGATGCCAGTCAACACAGCGCCCTTTCACGCAGCAGCGAAATGCGACACGGTGGATGTTTGAGATCAATCATCGAGTCGCGCAGTGTTCGATTAACACTTAAAAATTCTCCGCATGTCGAATCAGTAAGAAGCAAACAGAACGAATGTTTA
This sequence comes from Pachyseris speciosa, assembly GCA_016490735.1. Taxonomy (NCBI): domain Eukaryota; kingdom Metazoa; phylum Cnidaria; class Anthozoa; order Scleractinia; family Pachyseridae; genus Pachyseris; species Pachyseris speciosa. Next base: position 135,333 of record JAEMWC010001165.1, on the reverse strand, counting down.
CAGAATCTCGTCCCGAGAAAAGACCTGTTCGCAATCCTTTCTACAGGCTTTGGAAAGATCTCGATCTTCCAACTCTCTCTCTCTTGAAATGATTTTGATTTTGATCACTTGCTGCTCAAGCATATGTAATGAGTCGATACTGCTAAGGTGATCATTTCCCTTGTTCTTGTGGCCTTCGTGTTTCTTCAAGTAGTAACATTGTAAGAAGAAAGTAGATACTGGTCAATGTTAGTGTTTAAAGAGTTAAAGAGTGCAAACTCTATAGTCACGTGAACATTTATTGACAATTATTAGCTTGCGACGTGCAGCACATATTTTGCTCAAAATAACATATATAATTCCATCTGTTAATTTTCATGTTTGTGTGCACGCTAGTTACTGGTTTCCTGCTTCTCGCGGTTTCAGCTAGCTGTTTCAACTTCCTTTATCACGAAATTTTGAAGGTCATTTAGCCGATAGTCGCTAATATCGGTAAAACAATGAAAATTCAAGTTGATAACTCCTCTCACACGCAATTTTTGATATTTCTATCCGTTTTCGTGACAATTTCTTTTTCAACCTTTTTTTGTGTGTAAAAAAGGGAAATAACTTGCATTTAAAAACATCAAGCAAGAAGAGGATTCAAAACTACTGTGTTAACTTCAGCACATTTGTCAGTTGTGATGTTCATTTTTGGAAAACGTTGGCTCGTAATTTTCTTTATTTCACCCAGTGTTTTCGGAACTGTTAAACTTTCTACCCCAGAAAATCAGTTCTGTGTGGAAATACCTAAACAGGTACATGCAACGTGACATTTTAGATCAAAGCTTTCAACATTAATAAATAATTGACCATAATTATAAAATAAAACTTCGTTATGTTTACATGATTTGCGTGATAGGTTTAGAGTCATTTGATCCAACGAGTTCTCCAAGCATGACATTAAAAGTGAAACACATATTACAAAGATGCCAGTAAAAGCCATAACAATCTATTTTATTTCATGGGTTGTTTGTATGCTTTGCTTGTGCTATACAAATGCGAGTCTACGCATTCCAGAAACTTTCGGTTGTGATCACCCATTTCAATAAAATACGAAAATTTGAACATAGCAAGCTGGCACAGGTCGATCTGCCAGTATTCTTTAAATGAAGTGTTCAGTACCAGAAACCTTAATCAAAAGAAATTTTACGCCCAAAATATCTGAACTTTTGTTGGCTTTCGATTCGAAAGTCCCACCTTTGCTCATTTCGCTGTGTAGCAGATATTTGTCTCCCTCCAAACACAACAGGATTTGACTTGGACTTTTGACTTAATTAAGCTGATATTTTCTCAAACAAGACTCGAGTTTTAGTTTGATTAGTATCTGAATTTTTGAGGTAATCATTTTGGTTTGACAGAAAGGAAGTGAAATTGTCAATCTGGCAAAACAAGGCTGCAAATCATACTAAGTAGATGGAACATTTAAATTTCAATCGATTCTTCTGATACCAGTGGTCAGTTAATTTCCAATGAGTAACTTTCCTTTCCCGCTTTGATGTTGATCTCTGCGCATGTTGGTGAAATTCGTATTTTGCATTCCAAAAGTTACATGATAAAACATTTGCCAGTAAACAGTCACATTATAAGGACAAAATGTAGTAATAATTATGGGTTGCATAATTAGACAGTTGTTTAGTTCGTCGAAAAGTTCTATCCAATTACAGTATTTAATTGAAGCCATTGATAGTTAAGCCTTCGTTATCGACCATGGGAATATCAACGCTGTCGGGGTTTTTTTTTTTTTTTTAGATTTAAAAATGCTTTCAACACTGTCGACCATTTCATCATTTTATCTAAACTGTGTCTGTCTGAAATACAGGACAACACCGATAAGTGATTTGAATCATACCTTCATATAACCGCATGCAAAAATGTTTCGTCCAGTGACTCTCTTTCTGAAATCTGCACCCTTGACCGTGGTATCCCCCAGGAACTATCTTAGGTCCGTTGTTATTTCTTTTATAGATCGACGACCTTCCAAACTGTCTAATACAGAGGCTAGAATGTATGCAGACGACGCCCATTTGTCATACGCTAGCAGTGATGTGGGCTTTATTCAGTTTACTCTCAGTGCAAATGTCTTTGGCTCACTGCGAATAAACTCACTTTGAACATGACAGAAACCGCCGGAATTCATGGTAATTGGTTCTAGGCAAAAGCTAGGCAATATTCCGCTTCCACCGGCCTTAGAAATCAACAGTACTTACTACTCCAATAACTCGGTTCTCCGCTACTGAATCACTCGTAGTCCCTAAGGGAGGGGGGATACTCCCTATGATGTCCTATACGGAAATGCTCCGCCCGAAAGGGGTACCTTTTCCACGCTTCAGTTACATAAAAAGTTACGGATTTCACGAGTCCAAGTATATGAAAGGGTAGGGAAATCTGTCCTGATTTAGGTATTTAAAAGGACCTTTCATTAAAATATTTCAAACACATATACCTTGACTATACTGTTCCAATGGGAGGCTTACGAAAAGGGTACCTTTTCTGTCAATCAAAGTGCTCTTAGAGCCAGCTCATTCATGTAATCGGCAATGATTTATTTTTAAAAAAGTAATTCATGTAATGGGCAATATTTACATTGCTTTGGGTTGAAATACTGCATATCCAGAATATTTGGTAAGCTAGCAGTAATCAGAGATCATTGGAGTGCATTCGTTGTCAATCCAATCCCCACATTGTACAGAAAGAGCAACCATTGTATTTCATTTGTGCATTATTAAGCATGGAAATTGTACACATTGTGAGGTGCGGTGGCCTAATAGCTTGTGTGTTTGACTCCAGATTGAGCAGTCCTGGTTCAAGCCCTGACCAGGGCAGTACGTTGTGTTCTTGGGAGGGCACTTTACTTACTTTCACAGTGCCTCTCTCTACCCAAGTGTATAAATTAGTACTGGCAAATTTAATGCTGGGGGTATCCCTGCAATGGAGTAGCATCCCATCTGAGGAAGAGTAGGAATTTTTGGAGTTGCTTCATGCTAAGGATACCGTGATAAGCTCTGGCCTTATAGGCCACTTGGTTCGTATGCAGACTTAATTATACCTTTTTAGAGATGTCCAATAAAATAATTAGTGGTTATATTAAATTGTGTTCCTGTAGAATAGCTGAGAGTCACAGAAAAAAAATCTATGTATAATCCCTATGGGGACAGTTTGAGCTGGGTCCTCTTCAGTTTTGTTACTCTATTTGTAAGTTTATATCATTTACTTCTACTGTAATTAATTTTTAATACTTTCAATTTAACAAATTGACAGCATTTTTTATGCATCTGTCCTGTTATTGATCATGAATTTCATCACAACATTGTCAAAGTAGCTGTGGATCCACAAGGCAATAGCAGAGTGGATCCAGAGACTACTTTGACAATGTTATTACAAAATTCATTGTCAATAGCAGGACAGATGCATGAAAAACTGCCGTTAATTTGTTTTTTACAATAACAAATCATCAAATTGTCCGCTCTCCGCTCTTGTTACGTCATACATTCATGTGTCTGTCCGCATATTGACAATAAAAATTAGCTAATGAGCGCGCGAGAATTTCGTAGTTATTGTAAAAATGAAATATGGATGTGAACAAAAAGAACGTTTTTAAATTTTCAATGTTCTCAAGATGACATGGAGTAAAGACGGATAAGCAGATTGCTGTTCAGTATCTAATAACAGTGTTCTTTCAGTAGTTTTTAAACGAGAACAAAATTTACCACTAACTTCATGAACAATTTTGAAGAAACGTAAACTTAAACTTTGCCCATAACTAGTGTCAGTTCAGACTGGACTTACATGTTGTTTTCTAAAACTGAAAAGTTGTTTGTTTTTATAGGTTTCTTCTTATTCAGTGTTTGCATCCATGTCTTCCACCTTCTTAGATTCAATTGTGTTACCTAGTTTACAAGTATGTAGGTCACATTCTTTATCTAAGAAAGGTTTTTTTTTTCAATCATCTGACACGAGAGCTTTAAAGAACAAAATTAATGCTATAAACACAAGGTGGATATTCACTCACCAAACATAACCTAACAAACAAAAGGAACTTTTAAATGTATTACCTGTACATTCTCAACATATCGGATGCATCGCCACATGAACAAGCAGATTACTGTGACTAAACGTAAACAAAACTTAGGGTGCGTTCCTTTGGGGTGACCGAGTTCGGATCAGTGATCCAAGATCTGTCTGGATCTGTCTGGATCATGCTGCATCAAAGGAACCGGCGAATCCACTCTGGTCATGGATTAGCCGGTTCCTTTGATGCACCATGATCCAGACAGATCTTGGATCACTGATCCGAACTCGGATCACCCCAAAGGAACGCAACCTTATACTACCAAGCTTAACTTCATAAGCAATTTTGAACAAAAGCGGAAACTTTGCCCACAGCATGTCAGTTCTGTCTTGACTTACACAGTGTTCACATTGTTTTCCAAAACAGTGAAGTACTTTGTTTTTCTTTTAATCAGTTTCCTCTTATTCAGTGTTTGACGCCACTTCTGCTACCTTCATAGATTCAATTGTTTTATCTTGTTTACCAACTTTAAAGGTTATATCCTTTATCAAAAGAAGGGTTTCCTCAATCATCTGACACGACAGCTTCCTGACATCGGTCTCCACGATACTATAACCATCCGTTGTTGAAATGGACTCGAACATGGCGTTGAGAACTACATGAGAGCAATAAAACCGGCCAATGTTTTCTGCACCCTGCATAATAACTATATTTGCAGATACAGTAGAAGACATGCTCTCTTTGAGCATGCTTAGGCTGCACGAAGAACATTTCATAAACTCTAAGTTGTCAGCAGCATCATTATTTCGAATACGGCCTTTGTAATTAATGCAAATGTACAGTTTGTTTACGACAATTGCTAATATTTTCCCATCGATGGCTTCAAGTTCTTTCTCTTTTCGTTTCAATTCCTCTGCGGCTGTTGAACTTTCACTGGAAACCACAATTTGCTCGCTGCAAATGGTAATTTGCGAGTCCTTGGTGGCATTAAGGTACTTCTTCTTGAATAATAAAGCAATGATTTAGGTATACTCACCAGTAATACAGTATGGTCCTTTCCCGATATGGCCGCCTCGATATGCTACCTTGCACGTAGAAGCGTGTGCAAAAAATTCCCTTCAGGGTCCCCTGGGCGCGAATATTTCGGCTTCTCAACATTGAAGTTTTATTCGGACTTTGTTAAGCCGAAGCGGGGAGGGGTGGTGAGGACACTTTCACTTCCGTCTACGGTCCACAACTTCCGTCAACAGCATACCCTCACGATACTCATTCCTTGCTTGCGCATGCGCGCGCATGAATGAGCTAAAAATGGTATATAAAAGGGTAAAGGGGTCGGACTTCGGGGCGGACCCTCCACGTATTAATTTTTTTTCAGTTGCCCTCCCCCAGATCCGTGTAGTTTGATGTTTTGAAACCCACCTTGCTATTTGCCATATATTATAATTTAATGTTTCTCTACACTGTAAATATGAACTGTTACAACAGATAGAATACCAAGACCTGGCCAATCTGATCCTGTCCTAGTTACTTCTACCTGCCGCTGCAGACTGATTAGTGTCATATTCACGTTTCCTTAGTAGTGGTCACAACTGTAACAAGGACTAAAGACAATAATACACTTAAATAATAGTAGTAAGCATTATGATCTTGTAAAAATTAAACAACATAGTAGTAAGCATTATGACCTTGTAAAAATTAAACAACATAGTAGTAAGCATTATCACCTTGTGAAAATTAAACAACACAGTAGTAAGCATTATGATCTTGTGAAAATTAAACCACAAAGTAGTAAGCATTATATGATCTTGTGAAAATTAAGCAACATAGTAGTAAGCATTATGATCTTGTGAAAATTAAACCACATAGTAGTAAGCATTATGATCTTCTAAAAATTAAACAACACAGTAGTAAGCATTATGATCTTGTGAAAATTAAACAACATAGTAGTAAGCATTATGATCTTGTAAAAATTAAACAACACAGTAGTAAGCATTAGGGACTGGTCATTATTTATCGGGAGGGGGGGGGGGCTGGTGCAAATAGGGGGTGGGCCACCATTTTTTATGCATGGCTTAAAGGGGGGGCCATTAAAAAATATGCAAACGTTTTGCCAGCAAAAATGTTAAAAGCTGCATCTGGATGCCATCAACAAATACAGCCTATTAAAATCGCTTTAAACAACAACTTTTATTAACACTTATAAATCAGTATCTTACAACATTGATCTTATTTCTACTGAAAACGTAACCAACACCACCATCATCGTTGTTGTCCTCAACATTTAATAATCATCATCATTGTCATCATCACCATTACCATTGTTGTCATCATCACCATTGTCATCATTGTCTGCATCATCATCAATATCATTGTTGTCTTTATCATCATCATCATCATCATCATCATCATCATTGTTACTGTCATCATCATGGGCATTATCTGGTTCTAGGTTAGTGTAATCTTTTCTTGGAAAATTGTCTACATATTCACCAATCAAGTTTACAGCTTCAGTAGATAGTTGTCTATCTTCATACATAAGTTGTAGATATTTTACTTGACACAATGATAATGTAGATAGAGCTTCCAATTTTAGGTTTTGGATTTGAATTACTTCAGATGCAGAAGCATTCGAAATAAACTCTCGCACTTTCTGTATGTTGGCAGCTTTTCTCGAAACTTTCCTTCTTTTGGCTTTCCTTCGGTTCTCTTTCTTTCTCTTTCTTCGCTTTTTGGTTTTTACATTCACATGGGGGGTAGCCTGCAGTGCAGGCGTATTTCGGGCGCACGAGTGCACATTTTCGTATTAGGGCGCCATCTTGGATTTGGTAACTGTGGAGGGTTGGGGCAAGGAAAAATTTGCCGAGGGAGTAGGCGCGAGGTGGAAAAACGGGCGTGGGGGGAGGGGGAGGGAAGGCGAAAAATACGCCTGCCCGCAGTGTTTGTTCGCTTGCAGAACCCGTACACCAGATAGACGGGGTCTCTGATTGGTGCGGTAGATTGCAAATTGATCGATAGCTGTCAATCTAAGATAGTTTTTCTTCCGGCCGTTCTTTCTGATTTGCAGAGATAATGGCGGACTCGCTAAGCTTTGATGCTGCACTCGAAGAAGCGCTTTTATTTCTCTCTTAGCTAGGTATGTCGCGTGAATTACGACCTGAGCAAAAGGAAGCCATTTCGACCCTTGTTCATGGAAGCGATTTATTAGCAGTTCTTCCGACGGGCTTTGGGAAAAGCCTCATCTTTCAGTTGTTGATTCGTGTGAAACAAATATTATCGTCGAAAGCTGCGTGTGATTGTTGTCTGTCCGCTCAAAAGCATCGTACAAGATCAGTTAACGGAAGCATCTTCAATGGGTTTGACGGCGACATCACTAGCTAGTGCTAGATTAGAAGATGTTGAGAATGGTAAATACCAGATAATCTTTGCGTCCGCAGAGGAAATATTAGCTAAGCCTTTTCTCTCTTCCCTGAAAAAGAGCAGTTCATCATTGCACCAAAACCTTGCTGTAATAATTGTCGACGAGTCACACACTGTTGAAACGTGGACCGGACAAAGGTTTGATTTTTCTCTTACGTTTCACGTAAAATGGGGGTGGAAGGCCTACACGTCTCCTACTCACATGTTTGCCGCTTCTATCTCGGTCTTTTGACCCATTAAGTATGTTTTCAGCGTTCTTGTTAGCGACTAAATGAAACCATGTGCTTAAATGTCGCATACTTGATCTCAAAGGTCACTTCTGGGTTACAAGTTTCAACGCCTGTTTGTTTGAACCCTTGTTGTTTCTGTTTAGCGACTGTGGATTTTACGCCCTTTGAGGCATTTTTATCTATGTTTGGTTTGGCTCATTTAAGTGATTCCGGAGACGGTACAGCCAGTTATCTTTGTAAGGATAGGAGTTTGAGCCGTGTAATAATCTGTCTTGCAATTTTTGTTTTGCCGGGCCAGCCGTTTGTATTTGCAGCAAGATGGTGTGCTTCTCTCACGGCTTTTTGTCTTTCGATCCTTTCTTTAGCACTGTAGCTTCTTAGAGAGCTATGCAGCACCCTGGAATAGATCGTTTAGCTTTAGTCACGGCTGTGCTTTTATCGTCGTTTCCGCGCTCCGCTCTGTGACTGAAGTTTTTGTTGCGGGAGCTTAGTACTTTCCTCCTTTTGTTAATGCCAGTTTATGATAGGCAAGACCATGGTTTCGATCCTCCCTTGTGGATCTCATCAGTTGCCGGGAATGGCTTGATTCGAGTTGCTCTTTAGGCAACGTCGTTCTTTTTGTGAGAATGACAAAGCATTCTGTTTGGCATAAGTTTTCGCTTGTGCTTTTATACCCACTAGGCGGATCGAAAATACTGGATTTCTATTGGCTTTCCAGGTTGCCAACTGTGAACTGCGGTTTTCGATCCTTTCATGTTTAAAGCTAGTACATCTTTCCGCTTGTGCGACAATGTATGAAATTTCTAGCACTTCGTTGGTTTCGTAGAGTTGTGGAGATGTCTAATTTAACGCACATGATTTCCGCGTAAAACGCAGTGTAAGTGCTTTCAATGTAGTGCGCGTTGTCTAGTTTCCTCCTGAACAATGTTTACCAAGTGCTGCTATGTAATTTCTCACACGCAACAGGACGGGGCCTTCCTGAACTAAATCAATCACGTAAACAACGTTTCCCACACGACTACAAACTTCTGCTAACACAACTCCAAGGCTGTCCTTCCTCTGCGAGGGTTTAAAAAGATTTTTCGACGATGAGTACACTTGTTTGCCGGGAATGTTTCCAAATTTCACTTTAAAAGAGCTTTTGCAAATCCTACAGCTGTCGCTAGGACGTCTTTCCGACATAATTTCACTCGCATACTCGCTCGCTCGATTCCTGTTTTTCACAGACTTGACAAATACACGTGCGTCGATGTTTTTGTGGGAAGTAAATTTTTGGCTTCCGGTAGAAAAGAAATAGATTTTCATTGGCTGCTTACACATTTCCGGAAAGGCGATCAAGCGCTACTAATTAGGGGGCGTTCAACAATTTCACAGGCTTTGCGGGCAGGCGTTATTTCACGTGCCCCACCCCTTCGCCCTCTGCCACTTCGCCTTCTGTCCCAACCCTCTACCGGTCAAGCAACAATCCAAGATGGCGACATCGAAAACCTCGTCTGTCGTTCTGTTCCAAAATAACGCCTGCACTGCAGGCTACATGGGGGGCATATTGGAACATATTTGATGTCTTCTCTAACTTTTCCTTAAGGCTTTCTTCTATTTCTATCACCCTTTCTTTATAACTTTTATAAGTTTGCCAATAAGTTTTTCATCAAATGTTCTTGGGTGGTTGTGCCCTGGGAGCAGTTTCCCTGCTTTGGAGAAATGAGTACAAAGATGTTTTTTTGCATCTTCCTCCTGCTTCTGGATGGACGTCTTAATATCATGAACCATTTTCAAGTTGTTTTCCAATATAGGTAGGTCAGAGCGTGTAAATACGTAATCATCACTGAAATATTTGCCTGCAACAGCAGGATTGTTACAGTCCATAACAACACCAATTCTCTTTTCAAGCGTCTCAACCCCACATTCTGCATCATATTCATGCCTTCCCTCGTCGTGAAACCGTTTAACAAACTCACGTGCGTTATTACAGAATGGGCACATAGACTTATAAAACAAAGGTAAAATGTTGTTCATAAATCTGGCACGTTTTGTTGTCGCATTTGGGATCCACCCTAGCTGAAAGGTCCAATGCGGCAATAGGCGATGCCCTGGTGGATGGGAGTGCACTCAAATGGAATTACTATGGACCTCTTGATGGTCTCACAGAAGATGAAGTCAAGAATCTCTCAGTGACAGACCTCCAAAAACGAGAAAATGACTGCATGGAAAAAAATGCGTGGAAAGTTACTGAAGAGGTAACAAAGATAAGTGATGATGAGCCTGGTCCAGCCGGGGATTACATGAAATGCTATGTGACCAAAAGGCAAGAGAAACAGTTCTTTTTCAATACCACATACCTTTTGCAATATACCTCTATCAAGTCAGATATAAATAGAGCGACAGTGCCTGGCAATGCCTATTTCAGTAAAATCGAAAAATTCACACAAGAACATAGTGAGAGTGGAGAAATGTACATGGAGTTTTTAAAAGGATCTTGCGAAAAGGAAAAGAGTGAAAGGTGTGAATATTGTGTTTCCAATGACTTCTGCTGCTCTGCTGACCTAAAACATATCCCCAGGCCATATCCCGATGCCCAAAGACCTGGTCTCCATTATCTTGCTACGAAAGACACCCCAACTGTTGGCAGAAGTGTGGATGATTTCCACCCAAGGGTTCAGCTGAAGGCAATTTTCAGAGAAGATAACTCATTTTTTGATAATCCTGACAACATCACAGATTTCTCGCAGAAATACGTGGTTACTGAAGACGCCATCAAGTTGTATGTCAATCACATGAAACGTCTATCTTTAAGGAAAGAAAAACGATCAAAAGAAAAGGCCGAGCAACGTGAAGAAGAAGCTAGAAAGACATACAAAGACTATGACTGGGAAGGAATGTTTCATGAGAGGAGCCTTTCACAATTGAAAGTTTTCGAGTTATATAAGTACATAGCACACCATAACCTTGGAAAATATGGAACAAAAAAGGCAAAGTTGGAAGCAATTAAAGAAAATATCATCCAAGAACTTGCTAAACGCATTGAGAGAGAGGACGATGGGAAGAGCGACAATCAGTCATCTTCTGATTCACTCAGTAGTGAATCAGAAGACGACTCAGAGGATGAAGACTGTGTCCTTGCAGAGATTGGTATTTCAAGCTCTGAAGAGGAAGAGGAGTCGACTGAAGAAGATGAAATGATTAAGAGCACCGAGAACTTTAATGTCTACACACGGTCTGGGCGAAGAGCAACTCGAATCCAAATTTAAGGTAGCTTTAAATAGAATGCCTATCAGTTGGACATGGTGACTTAATAAAGTACATACTTTTTGTTTCATGCATACCGGAGGACATGGGGAAGGGGGGGGGGTGGGGGGTGGGGGTGGGGGTCAGCAAAAATCATGTTAAAGTAAAAGGGGGGTCAGCAAAAATCAAGCAGGCATATTTTACATTGCACCAGCCCCCCCCCTCCCGATTAATAATGACCAGTCCCTTATGATCTTGTAAAAATTAAACAACACAGTAGTAAGCATTATGATCTTGTAAAAATAAAACAACGTAGTAGTAAGCATTATGATCTTGTGAAAATTAAAACACATAGTAAAAAGCATTGTGATCTTAACAAAAATCAAACAACACAGTAGTAAGCATTATGATCTTGAGAAAATTAAACACAGTAGTAAGCATTATGATCTTGTGAAAATAAAACAACGTAGTAGTAAGCATTATGATCTTGTAAAAATTAAACAACACAGTAGTAAGCATTATGATCTTGTTTAATTTATGATCTTGTGAAAATTAAACTACACAATAGAAAGCATTATCATCTTGTGAAAATTAAACAAAATAGTAGCAGACATTATGATCTTGTGAAAATTAAACAACACAGTAGTAAGCATTATGATCTTGTGAAAATTAAACAACACAGTAGTGAGCATTATGATCTTGTGAAAATTAAACAACAGTAGTAAGCATTAAGATCTTGTGAAAATTAAACAACACAGTAGTAAGCATTATGATCTTGTGAAAATTAAACCACATAGTAGTAAGCATTACGATCTTGTGAAGTTAAACAACATAGTACGGTAAGCATTATGATCTTGTGAAAATTAAACAACACAGTAGTAAGCATTATGATCTTGTGAAAATTAAACCACATAGTAGTAAGCATTATGATCTTGTGAAAATTAAACAACACAGTAGTAAGCATTATGATCTTGTGAAAATTAAACCACATAGTAGTAAGCATTATGATCTTGTGAAAATTAAACAACATTGTGGTCAGCATTATGATCTTGTAAAAATGGTCAGCATTATGATCTTGTAAAAATTAAACAACACAGTAGTAAGCATTATCATCTTGTAAAAATAAAACAATATAGTAGTAAGCATTATAATCTTGTGAAAATTAAAGCACATAGTAGTAAGCATTATGATCTTGTGAAAATTAAACAACAGTAGTAAGCATTAAGATCTTGTAAAATTAAACAACACAGTAGTAAGCATTATGATCTTGTAAAAATAAAACAATATAGTAGTAAGCATTATAATCTTGTGAAAATTAAACCACATAGTACTAAGCATTATGATCTTGTAAAAATTAAACAACACAGTAATAAGCATTATGATCTTGTGAAAATTAAACAACATAGTAGTAAGCATTATGATCTTGTAAAAATTTAACAACACAGTAGTAAACATTATCATCTTGTAAAAATAAAACAATATAGTAGTAAGCATTATAATCTTGTGAAAATTAAACCACATAGTAGTAAGCATTATGATCTTGTGAAAATTAAACAACATAGTGGTAAGCATTATGATCTTGTCAAAATAAAACAATATAGTAGTAAGCATTATAATCTTGTAAAAATTAAACCACATAGTAGTAAGCATTATAATCTTGTGAAAATTAAACAACATAGTAGTAAGCATTATGATCTTGTGAAAATTAAACAACACAGTAGTAAGCATTATAATCTTGTGAAAATTAAACAACACAGTAGTAAGCATCATGATCTTGTGAAAATAAAAACACACAGTAGTAAGCATTATAATCTTATGAAAATTAAACCACACAGTAGTAAGCATTATGATCTTATGAAAATTAAACAACACAGTAGTAAGCATTATGATCTTGGGAAAATTAAACACAGTAGGAAGCATTATGATCTTGTGAAAATGAAACAACACAGTAGTGAACATTATGATCTTGTGAAAATTAAACCACATAGTAGTAAGCATTATGATCTTGCGAAAATTAAACAACATAGTAGTAAGCATTATGATCTTGTGAAAATTAAACAACACAGTAGTAAGCATTATAATCTTGTGAAAATTAAACCACATAGTAAAAAGCATTATAATTTTGTGAAAATTAAACAACACAGTAGTAAGCATTATGATCTTGTGAAAATGAAACAACATAGTAGTAAGCATTATGATCTCGTGAAAATTAAACAACATAGTAGTAAGCATTAAGATCTTGTAAAAATTAAACAACACAGTAGTAAGCATTATGATCTTGTAAAAATAAAACAATATAGTAGTAAGCATTATAATCTTGTGAAAATTAAACCACATAGTAGTAAGCATTATGATCTTGTGAAAATTAAACAACATGGTAGTAATCATTATGATCTTGTGAAAATTAAACAACATGGTAGTAATCATTATGATCTTGTGAAAATTAAACAACACAGTAGTAAGCATTATGATCTTGTGAAAATTAAACCACATAGTAGTAAGCATTATGATCTTGTGAAAATTAAACAACATAGTAGTAAGCATTATCATCTTGTGAAAATAAAACATCATAGTAGTAAGCATTATGATCTTGTAAAAATTAAACCACATAGTAGTAAGCATTATGATCTTGTAAAAATTAAACAACACAGTAGTAAGGATTATGATCTTGTGAAAATTAAACAACACAGTAGTAAGCATTATCATCTTGTGAAAATTAAACCACCTAGCAGTAAACATTATGATCTTGTGAAAATTAAACAACACAGTAGTAAGCATTATGATCTTGTGAAAATTAAACAACACAGTAGTAAGCATTATGATCTTGTAAAGATTTAACCACACAGTAGTAAGCATTATATCTTGTGAAAAGTAAACAACATAGTAGTAAGCATTATGATCTTGTGAAAATTAAACAACACAGTGGTAAGCATTATGATCTTGGGAAAATTAAACAACACAGTAGTAAGCATTATGATCTTGTGAAAATTAAACAACACAGTAGTAAGCATTATTATTGTGTGAAAATAAAACAACACAGTAGTAAGCATTATGATCTTGTGAAAATTAAACCACATAGTAGTAAGCATTATGATCTTGTGAAAATTAAACAACATAGTAGTAAGCATTATGATCTTGTGAAAATAAAACAACACAGTAGTAAGCATTATGTTCTTGTGAAAATTAAACAACAGAGTAGTAAGAATTTTATCCGCTTCTCCTTACGACTGTCGTTTATGATCCAGTGTAAACAGGATTGTTGGAGTTGCAAGCAGAAGCGGTAGAACCAACCAATAGCAATGCTCTTTCTTTTGTTGCTTTAATGATCACACGATTGTATGTTCTTCCGCTTCTGCTGTCGACCCTGACACTCCAGTTTTTAGAAGTTCGTATCATCATCATCATCATTATCAGCATCAAAGAAGAACCTGAGAAATGGAAATGCAACTGATTCAATCCAGTTAACAACTCAATTGCTTGGCTTTTAACAAGCCGTTAGTGAAACGAGCCTGCGCCACATTAACTTTTGCCTAGACGAACCTGTGATGCTTTCTGCCACGAGCTCACAGTAACTAGAGACACCTTTCTTATACTACCACAGAATAGACATCTTACTTTGTTGTGGACAATGCCTACAATCATTCCTTCCTTTCTAAAACGATTTAATGTCCTCTCTCGTTTTGCTTAGGAAATTCATGCGAATGATATTTCACGCCTCCACTTTTAGACGATTTGAACGTTCTGTTTCTGAACTGGAAGTGAAAATGAAAATGCTTCCTTAACAAGAGTCCTTCACTAGGAATTTTGGATGTTTTTGCTCAAGAAATAATATTTCTTACACAATCCTTCACGACTGACCACTGTCTATTAGCCAGCACTCCGTTGCTTTGTTCTATGCATTTTTCGTATTCGGTTTTCCCTGGAAAAGTTTTCTTTCTGATGAAGTCCCCAAGATCTTTGAAATCTCTTCTTTCTCTCTCTTCTTTTAGGCGGCTTCCTTTTCTTGTGCGCACTGACAACGCCTTATTAGAAGACAAAAATATCAGAGATATTACTGCTGACAACATTACAAAGTGTTTTCACAGGGGGACAATAAAATCATTGAATGCACTTCAAACCAATAATGCAGACAATAAATCAAGTTGAAATCATTCCCGTTTTCTATACGACATAATAAGACATCATCATCATCATCATCATCATCATCATCATCATTGCCATCGCCATCATCATCATCATCATCATCACTTTATTTAAGTCTCAAATCAAAATGGAAATAGCTAAGCACAGAAATGTTAGCCAACGTACCAATGTTCTCTTTTGCTTTGGCCTCTTGTTTTTTGAGTCATACCTGTTGAAAGAATAAAACATGATTAAAGCAGCAAGACCACAATCCTGTTTCGTCAATTTAAAACTTCATCTGACTCTGCAACCTTGTAAGCTGTAAATAGCGACAACTCAAAGTTGTGTATTGGCTCTGATGTCTCTTCCTGGCATTGAACTTAAATTTGCTAATCCAGAGATACAGATTAGGGCTTGATCATTAGTAGAGTCGTGTATCACACATACCATTCTGTTTTGATGCTGATGCCCCATGTGATTTCCTAGAATTAACTGATGTGGCGTTGCTGTAAAGAAAGCCAGTAAACAATAAAATTAATGAGGGAACACTGGACCTCTTCAACTGAGTCAGGCATTTACATGTACTTTAAGGTGGCTCTCAATGGTTTCGTTATTTTTAAACACCAACTTTTTGATGGATCGATGTTCCCATAATTTTTCAATTGTTTCCTCGAACATGGTGTCAAAAATTTCCCAATTATTACCATACCATAGTAACAGTAGAGCCTCTTAGAAACACGCACTTAATTTTGGCTTTATGTGCCTGTAACTCAAAAACGAGTCAGACGACCCCTGTTTTTTATCATTGAATTGCGATCAGCATATCAAGATTCATCTTTCTGCAAAGTTTTAAAAACTCTGTACATAGGGTTCAGCTCTCGACCTTCCAGCGGGAAGTGCAAGTGCTGTGTACTCTAAGGTAAAAAGGGGGAAAACACGCATTTAAACAAAAAATGAGAAACATCACTGACCTGAAAATTTTCCTGCTGATGTGGACTATGTTGTACAGCATCCGTATCATTATATTCTCCTGATCCAGAATCCCTGGAAACGTGGTGATCTTCTAGGAATGGAACACCAGAACGAAATAAATTCATCTACCAATGAGAAGTCTTTTCAAGAGGAAACTGCATATCATTCGCTTAAAAAAATGGGTGTTTGCTATGAAAGCAACAACATACACTGTACTAATTAAAGATTGAAAGCACAAATTTCTTTCTTCCATAGCAAAATCACACTTTTAAACACTTGAATATAAACTTAAAATAAAGAGTACAGGGCTTGAAATAACGGCCGGTCAACGGACAATGTCCAGTCAAAAATAGCTTTTGTCCGGTCAAATCCTTAGATAGCCGGACGATTTGTCCGGTCTATTACGCCTGTAAGGAAAAAAAATAGTTGAGTCAAATATTTCACGGTTCAATATTATTGGTGTTCGTGAACAAAGATTGGAAAAAGACAGATGACAGATACTTAACTACCAGACCAAGAGCTTCTAATAAATGATTCATAACAGTCGTAAAATTTCCGGTTGTGGTTACACATTTTCGCTTTCGTAGACCCTTTCCAGAGCATCTGGGTGTTCTCTTGTTATACTGTATTTCCTCGAATAAGCGCCTGCAAGCTTATTTAAAATTTCGGCCTATTTTGGGTAATGCACATAAAAGAACTCTGCAAGCACAAGGGAAAGGGACTTACGGCAAATAGACAGTTCTCCTACATGCACCGATGCCCGTGAAGCTGAAGCTTAAAAGATTGCAAATGAAGTGACAAAGTAAACAGGTCTTCCTTGTATCCTTTTTTTTCTTTTTTTTTTAAGAAAATGAGGGGTAGGGGATGGGGGCGCTTATAAGCGATAAGACGTAATCGATGTCGCTTGTCCGGCCAAAAATGGGTTGTGTCCGAGCAAAAATAGGTTTGAATGGACAAGTTGACCAGCGCCAGCCGGGAAATTATTTCAAGCCCTGGAGTAAAAAGTTATGATGATACATGTATATTGGTCGAAAAAGGTGCATTACAATTATCTCAACAGAAGCAAGCACCCAGTGCACACTTTCAAATCTCTGGACATGTTATAAAGAAAATAATGTATAAACAATAAATAAGTCTGAGAGGGGGGGGAGGCTAGAGTGTTTTAAGATTTCATCATTGACTTTCGGTTTGAAGTCTTGCCCAAATCTCTAGGAAGCTCTGGGACATTCAAAAAAAGAAACAAAAAACTTGTTCCTCATACGTTGTTGAGTAATGCAAGCACTTGAGCATTTTTAAGAAGTTCACAAGAAGCACTCGCCTATGGTTCATGGCCTCTCTAGGCGCTTCTCTTGTGTTCTGAAACATTCTCGCATACTTATAATTGAAGGGCTGAG
Organism: Pachyseris speciosa; assembly: GCA_016490735.1. NCBI lineage: Eukaryota > Metazoa > Cnidaria > Anthozoa > Scleractinia > Pachyseridae > Pachyseris > Pachyseris speciosa. The sequence goes on along the minus strand of JAEMWC010001165.1, from coordinate 117,943 downwards.
AGCATAAACTGCCTATGTGTAATTTTCGGCCGTTTTTTTAGTTCGCTTGGATTTGTCCAAATTTTTGCATGTGAACTGCATTTTGATTCAAAAACATTGTCCCGTATTTTTTTTCCCCGATCTCTTTTTCGTTTTCGAGAAATAACGTATGCAAAAAAAACACCTAAAACTCCACATAGGCAGTTTATGCCCCAGCCCTTCATATGTCTGCCTTATTAACATGCATGAAGCAATGCCCAAGGGTATTCTTTATGCGCAATGTGCCTTTTTGACTCATAAACGGCCCACAAGATGCCCATCCGACTTGGAAATGGTCGACTTTTTTAAATGCAGCACTTATTACCAGTGTTTTGCTTACTGATAGTGCTCAAGAAGCTTCCTTAGCTGGAAAACAGTGCGCAACATTCTGGGTTGACTTAAAAACAGCACACAGCAACCTTGGTTAACCTTAAGCCAGCGCGCGTAGATTTTGTCCGACTTGAAAACAGCACTCAAAAGATTTAGGGTTATTGTTAAGTTTAGAGTTAGGGTTAAAATTAGGGCTATAGTTAGAGTTAGAGTTAGGGTTAGAGCTAGGGTTAGGGTTAGAGCTAGGGTTAGGGTTAGGGTTAGGGTTAGAGCTAGGGTTAGGGTTAGGGTTAGGGTTAGAGCTAGGGATAGGGTTCGGCCTAGGGCATTGCAAACGTTAACGTTAAAGTAAGCGGCGTATTTTGAGTCTCGCACAGGTTTCTTGTTTTCTTGGTTCCTTCGAAATGAAAAGAGCGCACAGGTTTCTTGTTTGATTCTTAATTCTTTCGGGAAGGCTTTGGCCGATGTAAGTAAAGTGTTGAAGAGGGTGTTTTGGTTGAAAACGGCATACAGCAGGATCGGATTTGATTCTAACTCAGTGCTTAAAAAGCTTGCTGTCGGCTGAGAAATAGAATAAAATATTAAAGAAGGCTGGTTTTATTTGAAGATAGCTTTTGGCCACTACCGACAACTTCTGTTGGTGAGCAACACCGAAAATTTGAGTTAACGATGTTCAAGGGCAAAATTAAGAGTTAAAAGTTAAAGAGTAAGCTGTTTCCCGTCGGTTTCCGCGTCGAAACAGAGATTTGACTGGCGCTTCGCGTGCTTTGGTCATTATTGAAACGATTTTGAAGAATTCATTTTCGTCGTCAAATGGAACCAGTGGAATGAAAATCGTATCACAAATCAACGTAAATGACGACACTGAAAAAACTGGAACAAAATACTTAACTATTTTTGTTGGCTTCAAGACGTAAATATTTGCATAAGATGTGAAATTTAATCCGTATCGTCTGATGCGTAACACAACGACTTGTTAAAATGTCTCGCGTGCAAATACGTTTTTGCTGGTGTTTATCTCGCTTGAAAATACGTTTTGCTGATGTTTACAAGCCTCCATAAAATCAAAATAACCGAGTTGATCGACGCAAAACTTATTTATATGTTGAAATTCGGCAGCATGTCTCCCTGTGTTTACATAACAACTCGACGACCGACCACGAGTAATATTTTCCACGCGCGCCCATGCAACTTTTCCCTGGATTGTTTTCAAGATAGTCATCGAAAACGGACGGACTTCCCTCTCTCGGATGAATTCTCCGTAATGTTTCCGAATTTTGACGAACTGTTCCACGGCTTCGATGGCCCGCGAGACAGCGCCCACTTCGGCCGCAATGAATTGTGGGAATGTTATGCCCTCCGCGAGCGAAAGACACTCTGCAAACATCGCCCAGTTTTTTTGCCCGTAACTCCAAAAACACCTCTCCTTTTCGCAAATTCTAGCACGGCAACCTTTCAGAAATGGACCAAGACTAGCAAAACCGAGCCGCTTTTGAGACGAGAGATGTTTTCAGAGTTTTTTTTTTTCTGCCCGGCTCTTAATCTCTACTCCCAAATCGGAGAGTCAAATTAATCTCTCTCTTCATGGTTTGGCAAGCAGAGAAAACACGACTGGCTTCTTTCAGCCGTGTTAGACTTACGGATCTTAAGACTTCATGATGTCCTTCGATCACCGAGCGAACAGGCAAATTGACATAATTCGATTAAACCAAACAAGCTAGCGCGGATTCGGCAGACACGTTGCGTAAGTACCAATGTTTTAACCGCCAAAACTTTTAGTCTACGTCACACTATGGAACAATCCTTTCTACCTGTCAAACATTTCATGTCCAGTTTCAGTTTTACCCTTCAGTTACGAGCATTTGGCGCTAATTTTTCAAATAAAGAAATAAAGAATACCCTTGGGCATTGCTTCGTGCATGTTAATAAGGCAGACATATGAAGGGCTGAGAGCATAAACTGCCTATGTGTAATTTTCGGCCGTTTTTTTAGTTCGCTTGGATTTGTCCAAATTTTTGCATGTGAACTGCATTTTGATTCAAAAACATTGTCCCGTATTTTTTTCCCCGATCTCTTTTTCGTTTTCGAGAAATAACGTATGCAAAAAAAACACCTAAAACTCCACATAGGCAGTTTATGCCCCAGCCCTTCAATTATAACTCAATATACCATTCTCTTTTCGCACTGATGTTTCAGGTGCTGCCTTTGATTTGCCAAACGTTTGCTGTTAAAAGGAGAAAGAAACAATGCTGTTACCATGAGGCCGATACAGAAAATAAGCATTATCCTCCCAGCCATTTTTCAGAGTAACCTGAAGAACTGTTGAAAGTTGTTTTAGCAGCAGATCAAAAGGGAAGAAAAAGCAATAAAGTATCAATAACTAAGTGTAATTTCTTGCAAAGGAACTTTACATAAACCATTAAGGGACATAACACACAGAATGTCCACTCACCCTTCTTTGTTGTTGTCTACTGAAACTATGTGGCTCCATACCAGCATCAATATCTTCGTCTGATTCAGAATCCCTGTCATCTGAATTAATGAAGCATAAGGAATGAAACAGCAAAATAAAATAAATGAAAATGACAGGGATCATTGGAGTTATGTACACTACTTCAGCAGTACTGAAAATAGTCTGAAAAATTCAGGCTTGTACGGGGGTCGGATCCATGACCTTTGCGATACCGGTGCAGTGCTCTACCAACTGAGCTAACAAGCCAACTGGGAGCTGGTCATTTCGTTAGTTCATATAATAATAAAGAAAGGAAGCCCAGGAAATGCCCAGCAAGAGAACAAGAAAGTGAGGCAAGAAAAGCGAGAGAAAAGGGGAGGAGAGAAAGCGAAAGGTAGGAGATGAGGTGGTGAAACTTTTCAACCCAAATTTTGCTTTCTGCACATGCCCAAACTTTGAAAGCTAATATCAAGCATCAGGAACAGAAGGGTGCAATGAACTCCACCAGCAAACAGAGTTTTGGGCAGTTTTGGTTCTTTTTGGTTAGAATCTGGCCAGAAAACGGCTCAACGGGCTTCAAGAGGTGTTTTCTGGCCAAATGCTCGGGAGTCAATGGGTTAAAGCAAATAATTACATAAAAATAAAAAAAAGCCTCAACTCACACAAAAAGTGTCTTACCCTTCCTCCCATCACTTCCCCCTCCCCACTCTTTTGTCAAATGTTTCCTTGGTTTACTTGCGCATGCAACTTTAATCATGGAAGAAAATTGTATCTTGCTTCCGCAGCAAAGGTTCCTTGCTTGCAGACTGAGAGAAACCTTTCAGGAAACAAACTGTTTTCCACACTGTTTTTTTCTTCTCATGCGGCAGTGGCAGCCAACTTTCACAATTACTGCTACATGCAGATAAGGGTTACTGTAGACATGACGACAACAGTGGACAATCACTTGAAGAAATCATGTATTGTAGGTGTAATACATAAATAAACATACGTATAATTATATTCTCATAAGTGATTGTGTTGTATTTTTATCTTGATATGGACCAGCCTTATCTTTATTATTTGTTTGTTCTAATGGACAGCTTTGTTCTTTGAAATTTCCCTTTACTACTGGAGTCACAAGCTACCTTTCCAGTTCTACCAATATCAACATCTCTCTCCCCATCACTGCCACTCTCTAATTAGGAAAACACAGCTTTACTGCTAGAAGCCTTCTTTCTAGTTACATGGAAATCCTCAGACTCTTCATTGGCAGTACTGTCACAGTGTTGTTTCCAAGTAGAACCTATAATCAATAAAGTTTACTTCAGTTAATCAAGTTGCATATCTTTTTTGAGGCCTGTGGCAGCCTCAGAAACTTTCTTCAGAGAAATTGAAATATGGCACCACATGACAATAACAAGTTGTTGTAAACTAAGAAATGCATATCAAAATTGCTGACATCTAAAATTCTGTAGTTGTAGTTATATTCTCATAACATTGCTGTGATGTGGTTGTGTCGTATTTTTATCTTGATATGGACTAGCCCTACCTTTATTATTTCTGCTTGTTTTATTTGACAGCTTTGTCCTTTGAACTTTTCCTTTACTACTGCAGCCACAAGCTACTTTTCCAGTTCTACAGATATCAACAGCTCTCCCCCCATCACTGCCACTCTCTAATTCAGAAAACACAGCTTTACTCCAAGGCATCGTCTTTCTAGTTACACAAAATTCCTCAGACTCGTCACTGGCAGTAGTGTCATGGCAGCATTTCCAAGTGCAACCTGTAATCAGTAGATTGTACGTCAGTTAATCTGTGTAATTTCGTGAAGCCTTTTGAAGCCTCATTGCAATTGCATAAATTGTGCCCATTATTGTAACAATCAAGTCTTCATTTAACAAACCTTTTAAAGCCTATACATAATTAAAGTAATGCAAAGAATGTGAGATTGTGACCCGTTTGGAATACTAGTATGTTGATTAAAAAACGCAGTAAATTGTGACTGAACATAGTCTAACAGCAGGAAGCATCACAGCTGCTCATGCACTCAACATGTGGCATTACTATGGGACAGGAATCGGGTGAAAAACCATATCATTCCCATATCAGATGCAGCAAATGATGGCATGGAGGTTGTATGGAAATTTACCATTATCATTCCCATATCAGATGCAGCAAATGATGGCATGGAGGTTGTATGGAAGTTAACCATATCATTCCCATACCATATACATTGTAGGCCAGCCTGCCCCAATGATGTGGGAGTTGTAAGGGACCTTACCAAATCCCCATAGCATTTCCATACCATATAGGCCAGCATACCCGAATGATGTGGGAATTGTATGGAGCACTGTGAAATACATAGCATTCCAATAGTGAGGGGTCAGAGATCATGTGGCATTGGTATGGGGCTGAGCAATATCATTCCCATACTAGATCCTATGGGGTATCTATGCTGCCAAATATGTTAAGCAATCCCATAGTAAAGGACAATAGAGTTATAACTGAATGAAGACAATGCCAAGTACAGTATGGGTTTGATATGGAAAGCAATAACCCATACCAAATCCATGTATTATCCATAGAGGGCCCATAGGTTATGCCATATCATCTCCAAACTATACACTGTATGGCCCATATCAACAGGTTAGGTATAACCGGAAATAAACATCTAATTTCAAATTTTTAGGACATATCAGTGTTGTACAATGTATATGAGGTTTAAATTTTTCTTTGGCTTAAACATTCTCAGTATGGGTTTTCCTTTGTCACAGCTCTCTCAAGAAAAAATTCAACCACAACATAATCATAAAGGCTAAAACCTGCCATTTTTTATAAGGTGTCAGAGAGCATCACATCATTATGTTAAAGGGGTCAATTTCACAGGATGTAACCCCTTACCATTTTCCTAACCCAACACGCCATTTACTGTGATTGTACTGATGCTACAGTAAGTTCGAAGCCAGAGTTCACATCATTTTGCTGAATGATGAGAAAACAAGTGCTGTTGTAAAGCATTCAAAGCAGATCATGTTGAATAAAGATTGCTGTAAGACATCTAGTACACTTGGTAAACACTGAAATAACATCCCAATGACAATATCATACATGTAGTTGTGTTAAAATATATTGTTCATGCATATAAATTTTTGAATTTGGCATTGATTAAAATTTACCTTTTTTATCGCCTTTGTTTCAACTCCAAATCTTGCACTTTCTATTTTTCTCTCTCCTCCCAGAATCACCATCTTCCCTAAACATGGCACCATAATCTCTCTCCTCATCACTTTCAGCCTCATTGGTAGGATTACCACGCTTCATAGTCCTGAATTATCTGCAATAGATGCCATTAATAATTATTTTTATTATTATATGACTGGCTCTTTCAGTGGTCAAGATGAATCAATTCTGCTGCTGTGATTGGCTACCTGCGAGGTCACAATGGAGCCTACCTTTACACCTGTGTACCCCCAATAAAGAACCATGGCCATTTCCTCATGCTTCTTACCTTTTCCACAACACCAATCCCCCCCCCCCCCCCACTTTATTTTTTAGTGACAACACAATCTCAGTTAAACGAATGCATTAGTTAATTCTTGCAACGTTAAACAAAAGTTACTTACTTGCCATTTAATATAGGACTGTATTTGTCAACTCTTTATGGGTATGTTAAGAGCTCAAAATTACCACCTCCCAGTTGGCTTCATCAGGTTAAGTTGGCAGACCACTGGATGTGTATTGCAGAGGTTTTAAAGCCTAAATTTTATCAGGCCCTCTTTTAACTATTGCTTATTGGCAATCATGACAGTGACCATCTTCCATTTTTAACTCCTTCTTCTGCAGTTCAAATATATATCATTTCATGTCTGTTTAGCCTGCGTGCAGACGTCTCCTATCTCCTTTGTTGCGCGTGGAAAAGAGACGTCTGCAAGGCAGAGTCGCTCATCGTGTTCCTGTTGTTTGGTTTTAAATTTCACATAAATAATGAAACATTATCCGCCACTGTGGCTGTCTGGCCACATGTACGCCGAAACATTTTCCCCAAGCTTTTCAGCTCTTGCCCGTACGAAAATGTCTGACCTGACAGTAACCTAAGTTTGGCCTGATTTTTCAGCCTAACAAAGACCAAATTTTCATAGCCTAACATTAACCTTTTTAAGCCTCGTGTTACCCTGAAAAAATGGACCTTAACTTTTTTAGGCTTGGAGCCTGACATTTTTTAGGCTCGCTGGGACGGCACGACGCAGCGCAAATATGGCCTGAAAATGGTTAACTTTAAGGCTTACAAAGCAATATAGTAACTTTTAAAAATCAGGCTTGTTAGGCTTAAAAAGGTGGGCTGGTAAACATGTACGATGCGGCTATTGTTGACGAACACCAAATAAAGCCAAATTATAAATTACAAGAGTCGCTGCAGGAAGGCCAACATCTTTGTATAACAAAACACTGGTAAACGCATTGTAAGATTTATTTAATATTGTGAGCTTATTAGTACAACTATTATAAAATTACGCTAAACTGTCAACCAAGGTATAAAAACGTTTCTATCGATCGGTATCGGTAGTAAGTTAATTTTAATCAGCTCCGAGATGACTTCACAAATAAATTCATGTTTGCTGATGACCACGCAACAAATTTTTCAACCTATTACAATCCAGTGAATTGTATTAACTACAATCATCTAAGAGAATTTGCCACCAGCTGCCAAATTACAGAACTACTTTAAAGTAATACCGAAGAAACACGGAACAGTTTGTTTCATGGTTGAATTTCGTTTACCGCTATTTCTACATCAAACAGAGCAGTGAAATTTGCTCACCTAATTGTAGATCACTCTCGATCAGTCGGCTGCTTCCCTTTCTTCGGAATCCATAAAATTAGATGGGTACAAGTTTCTTGGAGGTTATCATTCACTGTTACAGCAAACAGGACAACATATCCTAAAAGCATCCTTCGCATTTTGCAGCGCCCGCCGAAAAAACACAGAACGCTGCTTGTTTCAACGGATAAACCCCAACAAAGATGCCTGGAAAATCTGTCCTTTCAAATCGTATATTGTTAATTAATGCCTGGCAAAATTCAATGGATATTTCCACACTTTTCTTCCCGAAATTAAGACACTCCACCTGAAATTTGCTCGCTTTTAGTTTGAACTGCAACGATCGAGTTCGACTGAATCACCGTTGTAACTCGAGATCGTCACAAAACGGCAACAATTAACGTGTTGTCTCGATGTCCCAAGGGACTTGGACTGTCACGTTCCAACTTTTTATCCACTCACCATCATGCTTCTAAAAAATTGTGTCTTCTATCTTCTTTTCCTTGATAAAAAATATTTATTGTGGATTAAGTAGGAACCCTCTCGTTTTTTTCGAACGTGAAAGATAACCATTTTGTTTCTCAACATTGTGGAATCGAACGTGCTACTGTTATCTTTTATCTTGATGAACGATACGCATACCAGAAAATTCAGAAAACTGCTGCACGAAAATAAAACAGTTTTGTAACTCCAAACATAGTGAGACATGAAGTTAACGTTGCGGTGGACTTATCCTCGTGATGCTGGACGGGAATAAAACTAATGCCTGGCGGTGCTGCGGACTTTACTGGGCTAAATCATAAACGAAAGGAATCCATCTACCGTAAGTGGTTATTGCCAACGAGTCACCCTCGCGAGGACGCGAGGGTGACGAGGCGGCAGCATTATAAAGCCGTGTGTGCGAGTTGATTTTGGTACAGGGAGACGAAATCTCGAATGAAAAAAGTTAGCGTAAGGTAATGTAAGAGTGACATCATCGGTGATTGTTTTCGAGTTAGCCAATGGCATCGCGGTATTTTTTATCTAAACCAATCACACCAGGAGGATCATGATCGGTGACAAGATGACCACATTGACCTCATGGTGGCTTGTGCGGGCTTAAGCAGGAAAAGGTGAGTGGAAATATTGATATTATTCACTCGTGAGCGTTGTCTTCTTGCGTGTACTTTAATTTAGTGTTTTTGGGAGCCAGAGTGTCACAAATCTAACACCTAGCAGGCTGAACAATCGCCCAGCGAGGCTAAAATCGCCCAGCGAGGCAGTTATCGAAATCAGCTCGAAAACGGCTTGCTTGCCAAAACAGTCAATTGCCTTGACAAGATCGGCCAGCGTGCCATTTAAGAAACAAAAAACAAAATCCCCCTAACATAATCACTATAAACTCAATCAGAGGGCGTATGAAGCCTCTTCTTTTATCGAGCTAGTGTGCTCAAAATTACAAATTTGACAGTCACGGCGAGCGTGCCAAAACAGCAATCTTGCCAAAACAACAGTCAATTGTTTACAAAATCGACCAGCGTGCTATAACTCAGGAAAAAAAAACACACTTGAATATATTCAAATATATTCACTATAAACATAATCAGAGGGAATATAAAGCCTCTTTCCAATGAATTCTGTTTGCCAGAAAGCCACTATCTGTCAAGCTTGAGGGAACTTAGCAAATCAATTTGGATAGTCTTCTTATTCCAAAATTTCAGGGGGCTTGCAGGTCCGTGTGGTTTTCGTCCATTTGATTTTCATCCAACATTAAAAATTGAAAATCAAACTCAATTTCCCTGCACCTTCCATTCATTCTATTTTTAACAAAATTAAAAAAGGAAAAATCAAAATTGAAATCAATGGTTTTGATTGTCGAACTAAAGAAAAATCACTGTCGAGATCTGTTTTTAACTTTCGTCGTTTTCTAACGAAACAAAAAATAAAAACGGCTTTCCTTTTTTCGATTTTCTTATTTTCCTTCCAAATCGAAAACGGAACTTGCCACCATTATTCTAAAAATCTATTGTTAGAAAAATTGAATCCCTCGTACTCTAGATCTTTCTCTCATTGAATGAATATAGAACACGCCGCTCACGTGTGAGAAACTGGAAATCAAAATCCCCATTTCAATTTTGGTCTTCGATGAAAATCAAAAATTGAATACCGGACAAAAACACCTTGCAGGGGAGGGGAGGACACTGCCGACATTGTTAGGCTCGGTTGCTAAGTAAACAAAGATGGCGGCCGACGAAAGCCGTAAAATTCCTTATGAAATCGGTGAGAAGAAAAGCGCTTCGGTTGGTACAAGATCAAACCTTTGCCGGATGCACATACCTACGGGATCAGACTGCAGGGATATACACTCACGCAGGGACATACGCTCACAAGAATTTTCAATCTCAAAGGAGGTGGGCCCACCATGAAGACGAAAGCCGTAAAATTCCTTATGAAATCGGTGAGAAGAAAAGCGCTTCGGTTGGTACAAGATCAAACCTTTGCCGGATGCACATACCTACGGGATCAGACTGCAGGGATATACACTCACGCAGGGACATACGCTCACAAGAAGGCTTTTGCCGGATGCACATACCTACGGATCAGACTGCAGGGATATACACTCACGCAGGGACATACGCTCACAAGAATTTTCAATCTCAAAGGAGGTGGGCCCACCATGAAGAAGAAGAGACTTTAATATATACGGAATAAATGTCAAGAATGACCGAATTGGTGATCAAGTGATGTCCTTCTTCCGTACTTCCAAGTACTTCATGCGACAAGCTTGAGGTCCTGGCCTACTGTAAGCGTAAGGCCATTTCACTTTGTTAAGCTTAAGCTTTAATCAAAATTTTGTAATAGCAAGACCTATCATTGATTAGAGTTAGCATTTTGAACAACCCAACAACCCTACATGTATGTTAACTATTGCATAGAAAGTGGTCTTTGCATATCAAACAAAACATCTTATATCTAAACGTTCTTGGAGATTTTCTGTCAGGACCAACTAATCCACACATATTAAATGTTGGAAAAGTGTAAATTAATCAAGCTCACGTTATACCCCTCAATGGAGCATCACAATATTTAAGTTTTAGTCACCACACTTCTCATTCTCTGTCAAGCTGTCTCCATCTTCCTCAGAGAGACTTTCATCTGTATCCAGTTCTTGCTCACTTTCTTCCATAAAACCCTCTACTGATAGTCTTGTGCTGTTGTAATGGCTCTTTCTGTCAAGTGAACATTCTTTGCCATTTTTGTCAGCCACCTGATCTGTCTAACTGAAAGGCTGGTAAGAGATTCTACATTCACATTGTCAATAACATCTGAATTTATGTCTGCTGACAAAAGCTGATGAAGCAGTTTAAAATTTTGACTTTCTCTCTGTTGTTTCCTTTTTAGCTCTTCCTTTTGTTCTGTTTCTGTGATCTAGAGCAATATACTTTCTGTTATCAACTGCACAAGGTAAAAGTCGATCTTGTTTAATAATCCCTGCCCTATTTTTTTAGAGTGGGGAGGGTGATAACGTTTTTGGGTCATACAGGGGAAAGGGTTACAGTTTTTTCTGCAGGAAAATGGGGGAGGGCATAAAAAAATTTCACCTGGGGAAAAAAATTGCAACAGCCCTCCCCTCTCTTATTAATGACAGGTCGCTAACTACTTTTACGATGCTGCTCCTATTAACCCCCCTTCTCTCAAATAACCCCCCCCCCTGTTCCAGAAGAAGAAAGTTATTAAGCTACCCCTCTCTTTTAAGCCCCCTTCCCCCCCCCCCCCCCCCCTCCCCCTCATTCCACATAACCAAGTTAATAAATAAGGGACTGTATTTGTAATTAATCACGACTGTAACACTTCATGTGGACTGATCCAGTATGGTTTATCCCTGTGTTTAAAGTTCAGATTTGTTTTTGAGCTTCGGCTGCATGACCTTCAACTTCATGTGCTTCAGCTTTTCCACCATGCTTTCTAGTTCTTTATGGAGAATTTATACTATCTTTTGGTTGTTTGAAAAAGCAAGGTTCCCAAGAAGAAACAAAATTAATATGTTGAGGGAAGAGGTACAAATTTAAGCTCTCTTGATGAGCACTAACTGCTCTTAGAGCAAATACTGAAAAAAAAAATATTGTTTAAATAAATTTCAGTTCAACTTTGCAATTTTGGTGACCCTCCCCTTTTTGGCTACATGAAATTTAATGACCCTCCCCCCATTTGCACCAGCCCCCCTCCCTTCCCCCCTCCTCTAATCAATGATAGGTCTTGCTATTACAAAATTATTACAAAGCTTAAGCCTAACAAAGAGAAATGGCCTTACGCTTACGGTAGGCCAGGACCTCTAGCTTATCGCATGAGGTACTTGGAAGTACGGAAGAAGGACATCACTTGCTCACCAATTCGGTCATTCTTGACATTTATTCCGTCTCTTCTTCTTCCTAGTGGGTCCACCTCCTACGAGATTGAAGATTCTTGTGAGCTTATATCCCTGCGTGAGTGTATATCCCTGCAGTCTGATCCTGTAGGTATGTGCATCCAGCAAAGATTTGAACTTGTACAAACCGAAACACTTTTCTTCGCACCGATTAAAAGGAATTTTATGGCTTTCGTCGGCCGCCATCTTTGTTTACTTAGCAACCGAGCCTAACATGTCGGCAGTGTACCCTCCCCTCCCCTGCAGGGTGTTTTTTGTCCGGTATTCAATTTTTGATTTCATCAAAGACCAAAATTGAAATGGGGATTTTGATTTCCAGTTTCTTACACGCGAGCGGTATGTTCTATATTCATTCAATGAGAGAAAGATCTGGAGTACGAGGGATTTAATTTTTATGACAATAGATTTTTAGAATAACGGTGGCAATTTTCGTTTTTGATTTAGACGGAAAATATGAAAATCAAAAAATGGAAAGTCGTTTTTATTTTTTATTTCATTAGAAAACGACGAAAATTAAAAACAGGTCTCAACAGTGATTTTTCTTAAATTCGACAATCAAAAATATTGATTTCAATTTTGAGTTGTCCTTATTCAATTTTGTTAAAAATGGAATAAATGGAAGGTGCATGGAAATTGATTTTGATTTCAATTTTTAATACCTGATGAAAATCAAATGGACGAAAACCACACGGACCCTTGCAGCTGTAGCTTCGTTTGAAAATTATCCGATCAGAAGTGCTCAGGTCCAAAGTGGAATTTGCATTTGCAATCTAAGTTACAAGTTGTTTTAAAATACATTTAAAAAAACAAAGAAGACCATATTAGATGTGCATTTGTAATCTACGTTACAAGTTTTGTTCTTAAAAACATTTTAAAACAAGAGCATGTGGGATTTGCGTTCTAAGAACATGCTATAACACAAACATGTCATATTTGAATTCATGCTCATTTCTAACAACAATGTTGGTTTCATCTCTCTCAAGTAATGCAAGGGACTCATATTTCACCTCTAATCTACCCTACAAGTTTAATTCTCATAGACATTTAAAAAAATTTGTAAAAACAAAGAAAAACATTTGAGTTTTGCACTGCTTTTTTAAACAACGATTCAGTTTAAAAAAATTGACTGTACTCTGGTTACTTCTTAATTTTCTCTGCGCACACAACTGTGCCAGTGTTTACTCGTTGGCACTCTACCGGCAGGTATTCCTAGTTTATAGTTGTGCTGCTCTTGAGTGTGCTACTGCAAAACTGATGGAAGGAGAATCTATGTATTATGAAAGAAATCCTTAGGTTAATCATTTGGTTGATCCCAGTTATTTTGAGGACCAAACAAATGTCAGGCTTTGTAAGGCCAATAATTAGGCTGCCTTCACACAGCTAAACAGCAATCAATCCCAATGAAAAAAATTACGCGATGTTAGGGTAAATTTAAGCCTAACTTTAACCTAACAAAACCTTATTTTTTACGGTTTTACTCTCTTAACCTAACAAATTCCATGATAGGCTTTTGTTTGGTTTATGTAAGGCCACAATTCACCAAATCAGGTTTAATTTAGGCCTGAATAAGGCTTTGTCAGGCCAGACTTTTTCGTACGGGTGAGTCAGTGGGTTCACTTTGGTCTTAGTTGGCCAATGACCCTTGACTTGCACTACAGTCTTATCTTCATTTTCAGACCCTTCAGCTACTCGATCATTGATCACAGGCCTAACAGGAGAATTGGAATTACACAGCATTAGAATGCATGGGAAAGACCTTGATGAGTGTTGAAGATAGCTTTTACAGCAAGGAGTCATGATTATTTGGCCAAGAAGAAACAGATTCATCTAGGAGAATTTGTTTCTCAGAAGAAACCAATGCTCCTGTTTTCAAAGATTTGCGATGGTAATCTTCAAAAATCTCCTCGTCAATTTTTCGCAAGTTGTTGGGAAGTCTATGTCGGTTTCACATTGAGTTTCCTGAGACACTGTTTTGAAATATAAGCTGATGTTGGATCCACAGTGAACTGAAGAGAAAAGATGTCTTGGTAAACATTACATGTAAATGCTCTGTGACCTTGCACAAGATTTCTGTCACTCAACTGTTCGATGGCTGAAAATCACAGTAAACATTGTATGTTTTGATCCATTTTAAATGGAAAACCCCGCTAAATTTGGGCGGCATAATGCATGCATGCATACATTATATTTAATGTTTTAGATAAAGACCAATCAGAGTTTGCTTGAACAAAGACCACTATCTGGCTACCAATCACAGTTCTTTCCAAAGATCCTGGAAAAACAGCAGGAAACTGGAACATGATTAGTGACTCTGGTTTCGCAGACGTCCCTTTTCCGCATGCATCAAAGGAAATAGGAGACGTCTGCATGCAGGCTAGTTTTTGTTGTAATACTAAAAAAACACTGTGACACATGTACTGACAGAAGTTGTCCCAATAATATAAAACAATGTTTGGGTAATTACAGCAACTTTCTTCCATGATGCAAAAGATTGACCATGACCCCATAATTAATGCTACCAATAAAATTTGTTACAAATGTCAATTTTCTCAACAGTTCTTGAACTATAAAAATCGTTTTGAGGTCCTAATTTCTCTTGCAGTATGAAAGAGATTGCTTTTGGAAGTTGATTATTGTCACGGGCCGGTTAACAAAATGTGGCTATCTTTAAAGGGCAACTACGGGGTAAAATTTGCTCATTTTGGAGAGAGAGGCCTTTGGTGTACGTTTCAATTTCTGATAAAATATTTAACATGCGGCTTCTTAGGACGTAGATATTGTACCCGAAAGGCGAGCAAAAATTGCAAATAGAATTCCGCCATATTGGAAAAAATTGAGCCGCGCTTCACTGGTCAGCAGCGAGTTGTGACGTAACAACGTCAAAGTGTTTTCGCGGGACTTTCATATCATAACATCGTACCATCTCGCGGCACGGCCAAAACTCGTTTCGTTGCTGTATTCGGTGAACTTATAGTGTATATTTTAGCTTGTTTTCTGTTAGTCACCGCTTGAAAAGGGCATTTTTAGCGAAAGATGGTGAGCTGCGTTGTTCCCGGGTGTAATAATTATTCAGAGAAGACGAATAAAGCAGGAGATAGGGTGAGTTACTTCCACATCCCGCAAGATCATCGGACGAAGGCATGGCTGGACAGGATAAGACGTACTAATTTGCCTCCACTAGAGAACTGCCATGTCTGTAGTGAGCATTTCCTGCCAAGCTGTTTCAAGCCCGATCTCCGCGCACAGTTAACTGGGCAGAAAGGCAAACGGAGCCTGAGGGATGACGCTATACCGTCCGTGTTTAAGTACAGCCACAGCCCGGAAGAAAAAATACCCAGGCTATCAACCGAACGTCGCCTTCAACGACAAAGACATGAAGAAGTTAGTGTATCATTAGTTTGACGTTACCATGGATTATGTTATACATAAATGGTCCTGTTTAGTTCCTTTTAGCACGATATTAATGAAAACACACACCACAAGCCCCTAGTCTCTAGTACTAAGTGTTTAATTTTTTTTGACGGTGCTCAACCGTCCGTATAACTTGCCCTGAATAGCTTTGTATCATTTTATTTATCTCTTACCGAATCTTCGATTTATCCTGAGAAATTGAGCTGTGAGAACCAATCATATGAGATAAAGAGATTGTAAATATTGATGTCCTTTCAGTGCCAGTTAGTAAATCTGTCAGCATAAACTACTTCATCTTGGTTTATTTGATGTTTGTCTCGGTAATAATAATTATTGTTGAAAACTGATCTATTAAATCGCATGGAATACTTATTATCCAGGATCCCATATAACTGCATTTATGATATCCCTCGATTTAGATTTCTGGTCGCTTTTCATGCATGTCTCTGGCAGTCACGCGATAATATGGCTGTTTTGGCTGTAACCTTCAGGTCAACTGTCAATTTTACATCCGGATATCCACTTTTTAAAATGTGGTTTAAAATTTAGTGTCTGTGCATTTCAATTTCTAATAGGCTGTTGCAGAACTACTTGCAGTCGAGAATGAGAACACATTCTCAGAAGAGCTCACAATTGAGGACCCTGAACTCTTTGTTGACGATACCGCTTTGGAGTCCTGCTCCTCAAGTCCTGGGGTGCGTGATGTTGGAGTACAATGTTGTTTTGAGCCCATTACTCAAAGAACTGTAGCAATCCAAACTGATGTTTGCAAAGCATCTCTCAGTGAAATTTTTTGTAAAAAACCAAGCACTGACATTTCCTCTCCTGTTAAAACAGAAACAAATTTCCAACACTCAAAAAATGCAGAATGGAAAGTTTCCCATGATCACAACTACATCATGAATGCACCCCCAGGTGTAATTTTTCCAACCTATGACGAGGACAGTTTTAAAACAATTCCCTTACCTCCTGTATATAATGTACCATTTGATCAGTACAAGTCAAAAGATGTTGATACTGGTCATGAAAGTGATCCAGATGATGAAAATAATGATGATGACAAGGATGATGAAGATATGGACCCCAGCTGGAAATTATCTGATGTAGAGCAGTTTCTGTCTGATGATGACATGGCACCATCTGAAGATGAATTTCAAGAGTCACCTCCTGACAGGGAAAAAAAATTTATGGTCTTTGGTTCATGTCTGAATGAGCTACTAAAAAGATGCCCAGAATGTGGGGATGCTATCATCCAGCAGAAAAGCAAAACAACTGGTAGTATGTTAACAGTTGAACTAACTTGCCATAGTGGCCATACAAAAACATGGGAATCACAACCAGTTGTGAAAAGGAAACCTCTTGGAAACCTGTTATTAGCAGCAGCTATACTCTTTACAGGTAACACTTTTACAAGTATCAGTCACCTTGCCTCATGTCTCAACCTTCAATTTTTTTGTGAAAGTGTTTTTTATGATGCACAGAGGAAGTATTTGTTCCCAGTAGTTAATGAAGCATGGGAGGCTGAAAGCAGTTGCCAAATCAACTCACTTACCTCCAAGCCAATTGTTAATCTTGAAGGGGATGGGAGATGTGATAGCCCTGGGCATTGTGCCAAGTATGGTACTTACACGTTGATGGATGAGGACACAGGAAATGTGGTGGCATTTGATGTTGTCCAAGTCAGCGAGGTGTCGTCATCTAATGCGATGGAGAAAGAGGGTTTCACCAGGTGCATTGAAATGTTGGAGGGGAAGGGGGTTACCATGTATCCATCAGCAGCTGTATGGCCAAGGACTACCCACACATTAAACATCAGTATGATGTATGGCATCTGTCGAAGTGGGTGGTCAAAAAGCTGACAAACAAGGCTAAGCAAAAGGGTTGTGAAGAATTGGCCCCATGGATTCAGTCCATCTCCAATCACCTATGGTGGTCTGCTGCAACATGCAATGGCAGTGTCCAGCTTCTCCATGAAAAGTGGAAGTCAGTGTTGGATCATGTCAGCAACAAGCATAAATGGTCTGGAAACAACCTTTTTCATCAGTGCAGCCACAGACGCATTTCTTCCTCTGAAGCTAAGAAGATCTGTTGGCTCAAGCCAGGTACACCAGCTCACTTAGCCTTGGAGGAAGTGGTTCTAAACACTAAGCTCCTGAAAGATCTTGCAAAGCTGACCGACTTCTGTCACACTGGAAAAATTGAGGTCTACCACTCCATGATGTTAAAGTATTGCTCAAAGCGGGAGCATTTCTCCTACAAGGGCATGGTTGCCAGAACACAGCTTGCTGCTCTTGACAACAATGCAAACACTGGCCGCAACCAAGCTCACATTAAGGAGGGCGAACGGGCAGGCGAGGCTCGCTACAAACTCTGTTTTCCCAAAGCAAACAAGCGATGGGTGGTCAAGCCAATCAGTGAGAAGAAATCGTTTGATTATCTGGCAGGATTACTTTCTGAAGTTGTCAAGCGCGTTGAGCTAGGGAATGCAGTTGCCCAGCCCATGCCAGTTCACCTACCCAAAAACATTGCCTCAAAGCCTGCACCAACTATGGCTGATGCAATAGAACAACACCGCTCAAGATTCAATAGATAAAACATCTTATTCAGTATACAGTCAGAGTTATGCAACATCGATACATACACTTGCCAATGGCCAGTAAAACTATAAATTACAAATGACAATATTATAGAGGACTAATTGAAATTTTAGTAGAATCAAAAACTCAGAGGTACACAGAACCTCTTTGGATTTGACAGTCTAGTGTTACATTGAAAGTCAAACCCAGTAATAATTCCTTATACCATTGGCAAATTATCCTTTTCACATATGTACATTACTCATCTGCATAACGAAATCCTTCGAAAACAAAATCTTCCTCTGGCCCAGGCGGCGGGTAGAAATTTCGTATGCACATGACAGCACAGGATGGAAGAACCACTCGTATTTCTTTCCCTAAGATCCCCCAACACCATCGAGCCAATTGTCTGTAAGCAATATGTCTAAAAAGTTTATCTTCTGGCCCATCATATGGGTCTTTGTACTGTTGCTTGTACTGATACCAAGCAGTCTGGAGGACCCATCTATTTATGCAAACTGGGTGAAATCCCGGGTGCTGGGTAATGCATGTGGGTTGTTCGTCGCATTCACCACAAGTGACAGCCTCAATTAGCTTATTTTTTACTTGCTCTATTTCTTGGCAACAAACACACGACTCTGCTCTTTCCATGATTTGACAATTCTCACAAGCACACCTAAGTAATGAAATGAAACTCGAATTTTTTTCCAATTCACAAAATCAAATGGTTCAGAAAGAGTAAAAATGTTGGGTAGTCTGATTAAAGCGAATAATAACTGTGAAATCATCGAATGGCAGCGAAGCAATAATGACCGTATTTTTATTTAACCAGCATTGATCATACCACCTACTTTTACTTGGAAGAATTAAAGCAAGTTTAAGAATTCACTTTCGGACAGCTTGTTTTTCTATTTGTTATAAGCTCCTATTACCCTTTTCGCCGCTCGGTTTTGTTTCTTGAGGAAAGCGGCGGCTACTCAAACCACAATAATGTTCAAATTAATTTCCAAGCGACTTTGTATCGACGTAAAACGGCTCAACCCAGGGTAGAGTATCGGTCGCTTAATTGTAAGGTTATTCCGACTGGACTCATAGCTTGTAACCTACTAATTTGATTCTCTGTAAACCTTAAATAATCGAGAACGCAGCTATTGTAACTATAGGTACACAAAGCACCACAAAGCACCACAAAGCAAGGCAAATACACAAATAAGAACGATACAGCTCAGTCAAAATAAATTTATTAACCATTCATCTGTAAGAATAAGGTCGGTGAAGCTATTAGTGACAACAAAACCAAAGCCTTCACGATCATTAATCTCACATACCAGTCTGAATTTTGCAGTCGCGGGTTTGTGGTTTCATTGTCGCTTTCGTCGCCAGATACGCCTTCTTCTGGGTTGATGTCAGCTTCGTCTGAATCTATCCTTGGCTCAAACTGGTACGGCTGGATAGTAAACCTTTCAGAATCCCTCTCCCCGTCGAAACTGTTCGAGTTGCACCCACATTTGGCCATCACAACAACGAAATCCTCAAGCGTATAAATCCTTTCTCCTTTATCCAAAATAGTGTACACAACTGGAAGACGCGCAAATATCGCATTACGTTTGACGCTGTGACGTCATACGACTATACGCTGACCGCCTTCTGAGCAGGCGGTCCGATTCCAAGATGGCGGCATTCTATTTGCATTTTTGGTCCGTCGTTTTGGTTATTTTTCGGGGTTGAAATACGCCGACAGCAAAAGATAATGTCAAAAAATGAAACACGGTCTAAAGGCCCAACACCTGAAATACAGGCATTTTTATCCCGTAGTTCCCCTTTAAGCAAGCTGCTGAATATCTATGGTTGAGAGCACAACTGAGTGCAGGGAAAGAGTCAGTCTTCATTTTTGGAATTTGCCCTAGTATCTCGTTCTTTTTATTTATTTATTTTTTTATTTTTTCCAGAGCGGGTTTTTAAATTGTTGCACAAGAATTTAATTATCATTCTTGCAGTCAGGTAATCAATGCTTGGTGGCATTTGGCTACATTGAGGTTTCCATCATGCAAATCCTTTTTAACATTATGAAAACCACGATGAGCCCTATGGACACTCGCATAATGGGCCACTTTGGGATGTCCCTTGTTGGTGTCCATATTAACAGGGTTCCACTGTACTCATGAAACCTACATGTAAAGTGCTGAATCAATATGTACCAGCAAACCCTATACATTATTTGACATTGAGTAGCTATAAATATAATTTACTAAAACTCACTCTGCTTTGGCACATACACTACAAATGATGATCCGAAGGAATAGCTTATGACTTTCCCCCAAAACTCAAGAAACAGAAACAAAAGAATCTGATGCATGATTCATTTCTTTTGTTTTTCTTGGTCCAGTTGTAGGCAAAAGTCATACGCTAATTTGCTGAATCCAGGCCTTTAAATCACAGAGTAAGTGCAGAACTTCATTTTTGACACCATAACCAGTCTGTATGCCAAAGTACATGTAGAGTGAGTTTTGAGAGATTTGGATTTTAAGGCAAAAAAAGCAATATACACCCATTTTGGGGAACACCCTTCAATTGATGTTACATGTATTTCTATCATGTTGTTAAGTTATTGGTGTTGGTAATGTGGCATAAAATGGATCGTCTCCGGGAAAAATTAGCCGTCTTCTGATTTCTAATAAATAAGCTTAAATTAAGCTTAAGCTTATCATCAGCATCAGCAACACATTGTCATTAATATTACTGTACCTCCAGGTAAACTCCAATTAAAGTATTACATCCTGCTGGACATGTCCTGCTTGATCAGCTTACACCACCGTCTCTGCAAATTAACAACAAATATTTAGTTAAGCCCTGGCCAAACAGTCTCACAAGTAGCCGCAAGTTGAAAACTTGAGTCTAACTGTGCCCGTTTGCCCAGGGCTTGCGTGCATGCACTTCTGTTGGCTTGCAATGCTCGCCATTTGGCCACCCAGCTTACCCAGTCCTCACCATCAAAGCAAGTACCTCAAGCAAGCAATCTTGTACCCAGAGTACTCAGGCTCTTTGGTTGGCGGGTGGCCACCCACAGAGACTATAGGGTAATGGAATTAAAGAATTGATTGATTGGTCGCCTGTATAACAATAGCAGTCTCAGGAAGTCTGTTACCAAACGGAAACCCAGGAACCTGTGACTGTTATTTTTCTATTGCCCCTGATTTCTTATGGCTAAAGCACGTCAAAAATTAAAAAAGGAAAAAAAAAAGGATTTTGATTTGTGTGTAACAGTTTCTTATTGACCAAACAGCCGTTTTGCATGAGAAGTTTGCCATGGCTGTCATATGACAGCAGAACATGGCAAAATAATGCAAGCAGTGAAAACTAGTTACTAGTAAAACATTGTATTAGCCTTTCTGGAGAGAAAGCCATGGAAGAAGGTATTGCTGAAGCTGTTAGCAAGTGTGGAAATATAAATGTAGTTGAAGAAGACATTGGTGTGGTTTCCTCTAAAATATATCGAGTATGTTATTCGCTGGAGACAAGTACTGTAAGAAGGGAAAAAAAAGTTCTCTGACATTAGCTAGTTGTACAGAACCTCTCTGGCTGAAAATTTGGAGACTAAGAGGTCTCTTGCCAAGCGGAGTCCATCTCAGGTTGCCATTTCCCCTTCGGTTTTGCCACAAGTGAAATGCTGAAGACAACTGCAACTTGATGACTAAGCCAAAGAACGGCACTTGCTGGCTAAAGTTTCACTTTTACAGTCACGGCCTATCTTACGTACCGAAAGCGCCAGGGGCTACATAGCAAACCAATGAACATTATTTCTCAGTGAAAAAAATACAGTTTCTTCTTTCTTCCAATTTCGTTTGCAAGAATTAACTTTGCCATTCTTGAACACCTTGGATGCCATGTCAAGTCATACCAGCTTCTGGGGTAAACCCAAGTATGCACCTTAAAAAGACCAGAACCCCAGATTTTCTGGAATATCCCAGAGTCTCTCCAGGCATGACCTACCCGCTAACCAAAGAGCCAGAGGACTCTGGGTACAAGATTGGACAGCCCAAGACTAAGCCCGTAACTTTGAATTTTTGTTCTTTTTTTTTTTGCGAATTGCATTTACTTGAGAGGAAACAAATTCTCTACGTAAGTTGAGCTTTCTGCTACTTGCGACTACTTGTGCATGAGTTCGTTTGTTGTGTGAAACAATGGTCCGGTGAGTTTCCCTTGAAATCTTACAGAATGTATAAGCTGTTATTTTTATTCGCATGTTTATTCTGCTAATTTTAATATTTTTGAGAAAAAGGGATAGGCCCAGACCAGACTGTGTTCCTTGTGGATCGTTGTTTCCTTGAGTCAGCAATCCAGTTTCACTGTATCTATCCGTTCTTGTTGCTTCTCAAAATGGTAATTCCAGTGGGGGTTAAATACTGGCCGTTTTTTCGCCTTGCTTTACAAGTGTTGAGGTCTTAAAAGTGATGAAGCCTTTTTTTTTTTGCAATGCTCATTAAGTGAGCAACATGCAGAGTGACTCGGTTTGACCATCTCAAGTTGGCAATGAGGAACTGTCACGTTTCAACATTTTGAAGCGATGTGAATGTGCATAAAAATGAAACACACGGGTAACTACAGTCGAACCTTGATTATCTGGACTCGTGGAGACTGAGATGAATAGTCCAGATACTTGAAAATATGAATATTAATGAGCCAAAACTAAAACTGAATGAAAACTGGGAGCCTACAGTGTACCTCATTTACGTGCGTCGAAGGCTTTTGCAGAACGAGGCTTAGGCTATGTCTACACTATACCGGATAGCTCTTGTGTCGGCACAAAAACCATATCGGATGGGGCATTTGTTCACATTCAAAATGATTTTTCACAACGGCATAAAATGCTATCCGGCATAGTGTAGACATAGCCTTATTAAACAAAGGGCACTATCTTTGTCAACTACAAAAGTTTCAAAGCCATTCCAGCCTTGTTCACCGTCACTTTTTACCCTCTCGTTTTTCATCTTCCGGTTTTGATAAGCAAAAAACTACCTGATCTCAAGTTAGAAACATCATACCTTCATCAATGCGCATAAAAATCTTTGGACAATGCATCCACATGTGCTTCAAGGTTTCCTCGCACAGGTCACGCAACCACTCACTGTACGGTAAATTTCAATCTACGACGACAAGAAACAACAGTCGTCAGATGAAACACATGGAATTCAAAAGAATTTAGCATAATTATTTTATGGTTCTTACCTGGAAGGGTCCACTATATTTAGGTGCGGCTGGAAAGAGTGGACCAGCAAATCTTGACTTGAATGAGTGGTCATATTGTCACAGGGTGCACAGGAGTTCTGTTCGATTGTACACGACAAAGTCTCACCTTGTTAATTCCAAAATATGTTCACTTTGTACAATCAAGATTATCGAAATGAAATCCTTCTGATTTGTGAATGTTTTCTGCGTTATATCCTTCTATATCCCCTGGATTGTGGGCAGGGAGAAACACAGTCACGCATGCAAGCGAACTGGCGAGGAGACACGACGCAGGGGGAGCGTCTTCTCGCAATTTCGCGCCCGCGTGTATTTATTCCATTTCACAATCCATCGCTGAAATTAGAGGCTACTCGCAGTCTATACAGTATAAGAAGAGTAAACTTTACTTTTCGTTTACTAGGCACTTCGTGCCTCGTTCGGAACACTTCGCCTTCCGATTTCCGAAGTTTATTCGTTGCCCTTCGCGCAAAGATCATTGCGCCCGTGGCCAGCATCAGTTGACGCCGTATATACAAGTAAACATGGCAGAAAGCCATATCAGGGAGACAAGATCAGGGGATATAGAAGGATATGAAAAAAAAAAACATTCACAAATTGGAAGGATTTCATTTTGACAATCTTTATCATACAAAGTAAACATATTTAGGAGTTAACAAAGAGAGACTTTGACGTGTACGATCGAACAGAACTCCTCTGCACCCTCTGTTCTTTCACGCACCCACAGCTATTGAGGTTCCTATTAATGTTCTGGCGAGGAACTCTTAAATGGTCACAATACCTCAGCAAAACAAAAGCATGTTTTATAGATCTTTTTCGCCTCGTTGCTTCACCACTACTCGTAGACATCTTACAAGATCAAGACAAGAGTATTCCACCTGCTTGATACCCTGGGTTTTTGCACACCAGTATGAGGGAAAAACAGAATGGTCGAGAGAGGTAGACACGTCAATTAAATGTTAGATGATTACTTCCAAGGGACACTTGCTTTGTATATGACAAAGTATAAGACAAACCATTTGTAAAAAATAATGACAGTTTCCATCACCAATCAATCATTTAGTGGGGAACAGAATTTTGAGAATATACATGACTACCTTTCCCTACAAATCATCACCGCTACATTTTCTATAAACAGCAGTTGAAGAGACTTGCAAAGAATCAAAACTGCCTGTCCTGCTGAGACACTTGATGATATCAGACATGTTCAAAATTGTGTGACCTTGAGAAACACTATAATGAAAAACTGGGCTTAATTTAATTATAATCAGCCTTTTCCGAAAAATATCCGCATACAGTCAACTCTCTCGTAAGCGACCACCCTTGGTGCACGACAAAGTGGTCGCTTACGAGAGGTAGTCGCTTACGGGAAAGATCAACAAAATAAGTCTAACACTGGATTGATCGATTAGTTACATAAACATATTACCTAATCAGCTAAAATTGAGCAAATAGAAAGTAATTTATTTGATTTTTTTCAAATGCAACAAGTTTCGGGAAAAGTAGAGTGGAGTGTACAGTACTTGTCAATGTGTCTCATGTTAATGAAAATCACCTGAAATTTAAACCGATAACATCACAACCAATAACATCACGACTCCGTTGACCAATCACATCAACGACCAGAGTACTTATACCATCTCCTGACGTTACTCCAATCACTTGACTCTGATGATGACTTCTGCTCAGGTTGTCGAAACGTCAGTCAATGTCACCACAAACAGTCCTTCTCAGGACTACACTCACCCGCACGATTGTGCTTCACTTAGTTATGATATGACTCCTGGGTTCAAACCATTTACGACCAAAACCTAGGAAAACAACGTCAAACATGGGTGCATACAGTGTATACTTGAAATCTTAATAATGTATTTACATTACTCGGTCGCATTCGACCGCTTATCCATGAAATCTAGAATGCTCGATTGCTTCTGTGACTTAAGCCTCATGTCAACAAGAATATCAGACACTTTTGTGAATGCAGTGGACAACTCCTCGCAACTCCGATAATCTGCAAACTCAGCGATCTGACGCACAAGATCAAGTGCTCCTTTAACTGTTTGCACTGCTGGGATTGGTAAGGGAGCATTGTCACTGCTATCATCACTGTCGGAATCAGTTGCTATTTCCGTCTTGTTGCTGTTTGAGTGAGTAGCGATAACCTCATCTTGTAGGGTCTCCCTCCAGTCAGGGCCGGCGGGATCTAAGGAGTAATAGGCGTCTGCATCATCGTCGAAGGCAGCATAGGGTGCAGCATCAATACCTTTCTTAGACATCTTCTGCACCAGGGCTTCAAGGTCTAGTAACTCCTCACCGGCAAACGAGTCATCGTCATCTTCATCCAAATCCATGGCTGAGGGGTACATTCCATCATGTCTGAAATACTTACTGATTACCTCGCACTTACCTCTCACGCATTTACCATCCATCGCACAGCCATTAGGAGGTTCACAGACTTTACTATCTTGCAGGCAGAGTGTTCTCCGTCAACTTGACTAATGATATGCCACAGTAACTTCCTTTTGTAGTAGATCTTCCACACCTTGATTATACCTGCAGCCAGGGGCTGCGTGCGCAATGTGGTGTTCTTCGGTAGAAAGGCCACTTTAATGTTGGAGAACATGTCTGTCAGCGAGGGTGGATGGCATGGTACATTGTCTAAGAAAAGGATAATATGCCTTTCCTCTCTTTTCAGACAGTTGTTCAACCTGGAAAGGATAGTAATTATTATCTCAGTTCTCATCCACGCCTTCTCGTTGCTGAAGTACTGGGCACCGCAGGGGTATGATGGATTTGCCAAAGGTGCGAAGCAGCGCGGTCGTCTGCTACTTCCTATCACAATAAGGGCCTCTTTGTCGCCCGCTGCATTCACAAACAATGCAGCAGTTATTTGTTGCTTCACATTATTACCGCCCCTACAGCATTTCCCCTTTTGAGAGAGCAATTTCTCAGGCATCGCCTTCCAGAAACAGCCAGTTTCGTCCTCATCCCATATATCCCTCGGTGAGTAGCCCCCAGTTAGCTCTTTCAATCTTTCATTCCAGTTGTCTATCGTCTCTTGGCTTACATCTCCCTCTTCCCCAGCAACGTTCATTTGGCCGATGTTATATCTCTTTTTCCACTTGTCTAGCCAACCACTTGTTCCTTTAAATGTGTCATCTCCAATTCTCTCAGGTATGATTCGCACTTCTTCGACCAGCATGGGGCCATCGACAGCGATATTTGACTCTCTTGCTCTGGTATACCATTTCCACAACAAACCATTGATTTCGCCATACTTTTCAACATTCAATCTCTTTTGAGATTGAGCTCCTTCATTAGAGTTCCACGATTCGAGAATCTTAGCTTTCTGCTTCAGGATTTTGACAATCTGTGTTTTCCCGCAATAAAATATTTTCGCCAACTTCCTCGTGCTGTTACCCTTGTTCAATTTCCGGATGACTTCTATTTTTTCTTTCAGGGAGACATTTCCTTTGACCATCATTAGCTTGTGGGGGCATTGGTGGCTTCTTCGCTGTGAATTTCTTTGTAACTGGTTTGATGTCCTTAACTGGGATTCTTGCTTGCTTGACGACCTTCGGGGTCGGCACGTCAGAACAAGAAACACAATAAGCCACCGATACACCAGCTTTCCCGCCTAGGCTGTCTTCGTCAGCAGGGGATGAACATTCTTTAGACTTGTTACAGATAGGTTTTGCACACTTCAGACAAATATATATGAAGCCAACATGGAGAAAAAATATTTTTCAAGCATCACGGTTCATTCATTCATACGAGATTATCATGTGTACAAGGATGAAACAACATGGGTTCCCGAAATTGGTGAGCAACGTAGACTGAAACGTGAGCCACTGAATGAAAAAGATGGAAATGCAGTTGCAGTAGTGAGGCCGCTGTCAAGAAATTATACTGAAGCCGAACATCCCAACACCGTGTCAAAAGAAGACGAAATTGTTGGCCACATACCATTACAAATGTCTCAGTATGTTAGCAAATTCTTGAAACGAAGGACCAACAATGGAAAGGCCATTATAACAGGAAAACGTGTAACTCGAGGAGCAGGTTATGGACTGGAAATTCCCTGCAGTTACATTTTCTACGGAGACAATGACATTTCTATTCCATGGCTTAAAGAAAAGATTGAAAGCACTGGCATATTTCACATTGAATAGCGCTTGGGCAATGTATGCATTCTTCTGATGAAACTTTGTACTGACAGTATATCATTTTGGAACAGATCACTGTAACAATTAATGTAAACTGTTATTATCTGTCAGCAGTCCGGGGTAGCGTCATTAAAAATTGAACTTTTGTCACTTCTGAGTAGTGATTTACTAAAGATCATTCATGATTATGTTGGGTGGTCGCTTACCAGAAACAGAAAACAAAAGAATAATTATGCCAAATTTCTGGCCTAAAAAGTGGTGGCAGTCACTTTAGAAATTTGAGTGGTGGTCGCTTACGAGAGAGCTCTGGGAACAGTATTTAACTGAGAGACAAAACGGTTGTTTACGAAGTGGTAGCTTACGGGAGGTGGTCGCTTACGAGAAGTGGTCGCTATGAGAGAGTTGACTGTATACATTATATTATCATATAAGAGGATTAAATCTCGGAAAGATATTCTTGTTCGAGGGAACAAAGGCTAAAGAGCATCGCAACCACAAGCCACGAGCGCAGTTGGTGCAGGCCTGTCATTAACTATTCTTTCAGTTGAAGTGATAAAAGTGGGCGGCCATTCCAAAAACTAGTCCCTGCAACAAGTTGCGGGGACAAGTCCCATCATGTGAACTAGCCATTTTTGCCACAAAATCTAGTCGCAGGGACTAAAATTTGGTCCCTCAGACTACATGTAGTCCCACAAATTCAAACTGGTTTAAATTTTGGTAGCCTGCTTGCAGGCCACCATGTTGGATTACATAGAGGAGGACCTGGGACGAGTGTTAAAGTGAGAAACAAGTGGGAGGGGATCCTCCACTACATCGTCCAATATGGCGACTGGATTTTGCAGGCGCGAGAGTACAGTATTACCACCTGGCGAGCCATCCTCGGAGACCCAGGGGCAGATAGTCGGGACGGGACAAAGATTCGGGACAAGCGAAAGTTTACAAGACAGTGGGGAGACCCCCTGGGAACATTTCTTTATCGGACTCGTTCCAGAAGCTATTGAAATCCAGCTTCGCGATTGGGCGGAAATTTTCAGGCAAGGAATTTTTTTCTGCCCAATGGGCGGTCAGCTTATATATTACACTCCTTTGGTGACTCCTTGCACCAACAAGTAAGCGGCCAATCTGCTGTCAACCACATTTTTAGTGGTTCCGCTTGTCTCGTTCATTCCACAGATTTATCCTACATGTACATGTACGAGGAACTTTTTGGTGGCAAGGGACCCACAAAACCCAGAAATCCACAAATTAAAATTGAAATCAAGCAACAATCACTTGTAAGGAACTAGAAAAATCAACCAACCCCAGGCATCGTAAACTTCACACGAAGAACAGCATGTAACTCGGTCTCTTTCTTTGGTTAGGATCATTGTTATTATGAAAGGTGTTTGTCATCGTGGTTTCAAATGATAGCTGAGTTAATCTTTTGTCTCACGATTGAGTCACAAAGATGTAGATCGCAATGTTTTGACCGCTATACTGCTGGTCTTCATTAGGCGATGGTGTCGACTGGCTGTGTGTGAGTATAAGAAGCACCGTGGCTGGTGGTGATTGGTGCGTTTTGATCCTCGCTTAGGCTGTTGTTGATTGGAGGATTTCGATCTATCGTGTTCCTTAATCCATTCATGCATAGATCTTCCAGTCTCTCCAATATAAACCTTACCATATTCACAGGGAATCTTGTAGACTACTCCATCTTGTTTTACTGGATTGACAATGTCCTTAGGTCGCACTAGGTGTGATCTAAGAGTTGTGTCAGATCTGAAAACAGTCTGTATGCCTTGTTGTTGTAGGCAATGGCGAAGAGCCTCCGATGTGCCTTTGACATATGGCAGAACCACAGTAGATTTAATTTCTGGTTCAGGTTCTTTAGTGGTTGTTTGTCCCTTGGTTTTCGTAAGACTTTTTACAAACGAAAATGGATAACCGTTGGAAACAAGGACCGATGAGAGGTGTTTCTTTTCATGAGAGATAACTGATGGTTTTGTTATAAGGTGTTTAGATCGATCAAACAGACACTTGACAATACCGCATTTTACAGATTGTGGGTGGTGTGAATCATACACCAAGTACTGGTCAGTGTGTGTAGGCTTTCTGTAAACACTGGTAGAGAGGTATCCGTTCAAATCCTTGATGATCAACGTATCAAGGAAGGGAATTGAATTGTCATTCTCAGTTTCCATTGTGAAACATATCGTCGGCTGTTGACTATTGAGGTGTTGTAAAAACGAGTCAACTTTGTCACAATCTAAGATGGTAAAGGTGTCTCCACGTAGCATTTCCAGAACTTAGGTGTACAGGGCGTCGATGTCAAAGCTTGCTCCTCAAGACCCTCCATGTAGAGGTTAGCTATCACTGCGGATACCGGGCTACCCATGGCTGCTCCTTCTTGCTGTTCGTAAATCAGTCCATCATACTGAAAGTATGCGGATCTAAGAACAAAACTCAAGAGGTCTGCAATCTGCGTAGGTGTTAAAGTCGTGCGGTTGGCAAGGCACAGGTCAGCTTTTAGTTTTCGCAGTGCAGTCTGTACTGCTCCTTCGATTGGAACGTTCGTAAACAGAGACACTACATCAAAAGACACCATGATCTCGTTTTCTAGTACACTTTCACCGTTCACAATGGACACAAAATAAGCTGAGTTGTCAACTGTGTATTCTGAGTTCCCTGTTAGGGGAGATAATACATCGCTAAGTAGGAGGACAGATCATAAGCAAAGATGTTCACGCAAGAGACTATAGGTCTCTGGTGTGTTGGCCTTGTGTATCTTGGGAAGGCCATAAATTCTAGGTGGTTGCTTATGCTTGGGCCTGATCTTGTTATACACAGAATCTGTCAAGTGTCCACCTCGCTTCAGGCTCAGAAGTTTTTCAGTCAACTTTTGGGTTAAGCGGTCCGTTGGGTCCTTTTTAAGAAGTCGGTATGGACCAGTCCCAATCAGTGCCTTCATCTTATCATGATAGGTGTTCTTACATATCTTGCACTACACTGGCACGACCTTTATCTGCTGGGAGAATCATGATGGAGGCATCCTCTTTCAAACCTTTGAGTGTATGTCGCATCTCCCTGGTAATGTTAGGTTTGGGAAGCTTATCCCGTTGGAGAATAGAGATCACGCTTCTCCTGACAGTGTCGGCCTGTTCTGCGTCAAGTGGTCTTATGGCAGACTCCACTTTGGCACTTATCTCAGTCGCTGGGATGCTACTAGGTGTTATAACAGTGAAATTTAACCCTTTCTGTAGTAAAGAAACATTAGTGTAGTAAAGAAACATTACCAGGAAGATGTGACATGCACTCAAAGGTTTGAAAGAGGATGCCTCCATCATGATTCTCCCAGCAGATAAAGGTCATGCCAGTGTAGTGCTAGATAAGAACACCTATCATGATAAGATGAAGGCACTGATTGAGTTTGATCGATACCGACTTCTTAAGAAGGACCCAACTACGCAGTTCAGCCGCCAGGATGGTGGGAATGACAAAGAACACTGTTGGAAACGTGTTCACTGTCCTTAGACAATAGGGACTTTAAGCAAGGACTACGGAAGCGTCTAGTACGGCGGGTTTTGACTGCGGAAGAATGGGACGAGCACGTATAGTTCCGCGGAAATTCGAAGCTCTTATTTACATTAAGCAAGCCATACTATGTCGCGTTGTACAAAATGTTTATTATCTTTTTCGCTTCGGTGAAGTGGCAGAAGTGGGTACGTCATGCCATATGTTAAAGAAATAAGAGATTTGCTTCTTCTTTCCCACGGTGTAAATTTTATTTCTGTACACAACCCAACATCATTTTGTTGACTCCATTCCATGCGCCTAAAAACAACAAAATATTATTATAACATACATGTAATATCGAACTTGATTTTCCAGTCATGCGCTTTCCTCGCCCAAATGCTAATGTACAAGTTCCAATAAGTAAAATATTTCCATAACGAAAGGTTTCTGAATTCGATTATTTGGAAAAGCCGTGCCAAGAATCGTGAAAGCTGGTTAATTACATTGCTTTCACGGCTCGCCAGAAACATGTTGTTTGAGTTTCACACCTCCCACTGCATTTAGTGCTCAAAATTGAGAAATGTGTTTTGAGAAATCACTAACAACGGCTAAAAAGGGATAAAATATCTGTATGTTGCCGTTTAGGTTCAAACACTGGCATACGAAGCATGTACATGTACACTGCAGGAAAATACATCAACAGACTTACATACATTGTACTTTCCACTTCGGCCTGCCATGATTCCTACGTATTCGACGAGCTGACTACGGCTAGAAACCAGGCCATTGACGCTTGGCGGGAAGCAAAATTACTTCTGGTCACTGTACTAGATGCTTCCGAAGTCCTTGCTTTAAAGTCCCTATTATTGTAAAGGGGACCTCAAGGACAGGCCCATCATTCCATTAGGTGGCAGTGTATACGTGGTGAAGTGCGACGAAAGCCAGTTCAAGCACAAATCAAAAGTAAGTCACTGCTTAAACATGTGACATTTCGCTGTTGCTTTGCTTATTTTTATTTTAAAATTGGTTACAGTTTTATTACTGTTTTTCTATTTTCTCCTCTTTAATTAATTAAACAATGTTAAGATATCTAGTTATCATTCGGGCAAATAACTTTCAGACCCTCCCCCTCCCCCCCCCCCCTGACAAAATTTTCCCGGTACGCCCATGACAAAAATTTTAATAATAAGACGGCTAAAGAAGTTGAATTATAATTGTTGTTCCCCTTTACAGTACCAACGGGGACAAAGGGCAAAAAACGATGCTTGGGTAATTGGGGTGCTCTCTACAGAGAATAGCCCATGCCGAGGATACAGTGTACTTCAATTAAAAATCTGAATTATTACTTGCCCAACAAGTGAGTGGACCATGTGAAGTGCCCACTGTCAGAGGCAAACTGCTTCAACAATTGAAGGGCTGAGGGCATAAACTGCCTATGTGTAATTTTCGGCCGTTTTTTTAGTTCGCTTGGAATTGTCCAAATTTTTGCATGTGAACTGCATTTTAATTCAAAAACATTGTCCCGTATTTTTTTTCACCGATTTCTTTTTCGTTTTCGATAAATAACGTATGCAAAAAAAACACCTTAAACTACACATAGGCAGTTTATGCCCTCAGCCCTTCACATGTCTGCCTTATTAACATGCATGAAGTAATGCCCAAGGGTATTCTTTATGCGCAATGTGCGTTTTTGACTCATAAACAGCCCACAAGATGCCCATCGGACTTGGAAATGGTCGACTTTTTTAAATGCAGCACAAGTTTATTACCAGTGTTTTGCTTACTGATAGTGCTCAAGAAGCTTCCTTAGCTGGAAAACAGTGCGCAACATTCTGGGTTGACTTAAAAACAGCACACAGCAACCTTGGTTAACCTTAAGCCAGCGCGCGTAGATTTTGTCCGACTTGAAAACAGCACTCAAAAGATTTAGGGTTATTGTTAAGTTTAGAGTTAGGGTTAAAATTAGGGCTAGGGTTAGAGTTAGGGTTAGGGTTAGAGCTAGGGTTAGGGTTAGAGCTAGGGATAGGGTTCGGCCTAGAGCATTGCAAACGTTAACGTTAAAGTAAGCGGCGTATTTTGAGTCTCGCACAAGTTTTTTGGTTTCTTGGTTCCTCCGAAATGAAGAGAGCGCACAGGTTTCTTGGTTAATTCTTAATTCTTTCGGGAAGGCTTTGGCCGATGTAAGTAAAGTGTTGAAGAGGGTGTTTTGGTTGAAAACGGCATAAAGCTGGATCGGATTTGATTCTAACTCAGTGCTTAAAAAGCTTGCTGTCAGCTGAGAAATAGAATAAAATATTTAAGAAGGTTGTTTTTATTTGAAGATAGCTTTTGGCTACTACCAACAACTTCTGTTCGTGAGCAACACCGAAAATTTGAGTTAACGATGTTCAAGGGCAAAATTAAGAGTTAAAAGAGTATGCTGTTTCCCGTCGGTTTCCGCTTCGAAGCAGAGATTTGACTGGCGCTTCGCGTGCTTTGGTCATTATTGAAACGATTTTGAAGGGTTCATTTTCGTCGTCAAATGGAACCAGTGGAATGAAATTCGTATCACAAATCAACGTAAATGACGACAGTGAAAAAACTGGAACAAAATACTTAACTAGTTTTGTTGGCTTCAAGACGTAAATATTTGCATAAGATGTGAAATTTAATCCGTATCGTCTGATGCGTAACACAACGACTTGTTAAAATGTCTCGCGTGCAAATACGTTTTTGCTGGTGTTTATCTCGCTTGAAAATACGTTTTGCTGATGTTTACAAGCCTCCATAAAATCAGAATAACCGAGTTGATCGACGCAAAACTGATTTATATGTTGAAATTCGGCAGCATTTCTCCCTGTGTTTACATAACAACTCGACGACCGACCACGAGTAATATTTTCCACGCGCGCCCATGCAACTTTTCCCCGGATTGTTTTCAAGATAGTCATCGAAAACGGACGGACTTCTCGTCATGCTGACTTCCCTCTCTCGGATGAATTCTCCGTAATGTTTCCGAATTTTGACGAACTGTTTCACGGCTTCGATGGCCCGCGAGACAGCGCCCACTTCGGCCGCAATGAATTGTGGGAATGTTATGCCCTCCGCGTGCGAAAGACACTCTGCAAACATCACTGACTTTTTTGCCCTAAAACTCCAAAAACACCTCTCCTTTTCGGAAATTCTAGCACGGTAACCTTTCAGAAATCGATCAAGACTAGCAAAACCGAGCCGCTTTTGAGACCAGAGATGTTTTCAGAGTTTTTTTTCTGCCCGGCTCTTAATCTCTATTCCCAAACCGGAGAGTCAAATTCATCTCTCTCTTCATGGTTTGGCAAGCAGAGAAAACACGACTGGCTTCTTTCAGCCGTGTTAGACTTGTGGATCTAAAGACTTCATGATGTCCTTTGATCACCGAGCGAACAGGCAAATTGACATAATTCGATTAAACCAAACAAGCTAGCGCGGATCGAGTCGGGAGCTTCGGCAGCTTCGGCAGACACGTTGCATAAGTACCAATGTTTTAACCGCCAAAACTTTTAGTCTACGTCACACTATGGAACAATCCTTTCTACCTGTCAATCATTTCATGTCCAGTTTCAGTTTTACCCTTCAGTTACGAGCATTTGGCGCTAAGTTTTCAAATAAAGAATACCAATACCCTTGGGCATTGCTCATGCATGTTAATAAGGCAGACATATGAAGGGCTGAGGGCATAAACTGCCTATGTGTAATTTTCGGCCGTTTTTTTAGTTCGCTTGGAATTGTCCAAATTTTTGCATGTGAACTGTATTTTGATTCAAAAACATTGTCCCGTATTTTTTTTTACCGATTTCTTTTTCGTTTTCGAGAAATAACGTATGCAAAAAAAACACCTAAAACTACACATAGGCAGTTTATGCCCTCAGCCCTTCAATTGAGACCAATGAAGCAAGTAAATACTTGAGTGAGGCGACCAAACAGAATTATAACTTGCCCAGCAAGGTGGTGAATAAACCAAGTAAACTACATGTACCTACAGAGGTTCTGCGCTGATGAATACCGGTAGTTTCAGTAATTCTCATCATGCTATTATGATATTGGATGTATATAATTATGATGGCCTTGTTTAAACAAAGTAAATGCAAAGTGAATAATTCAAATTGTAACAGACTTCAAAATAAATTTGCATAACAAAGTTTATGGCAAGATCAATGGGAAGAGATGCCAGCCTGAGCAGATTAAGTGCAAAAGGAGTGCCCGGCTGGGCAACAAATAATTTCTAGCAGTCACCAGAGTTCACCCAAACATTAGTTAGTTGCCTTAGGGCGCCGCTAGAGCACAGCCTTGACTGGATATAGGCAAAGGTGACTGTACGGGGCAGCACTTCACTTCCTATTAGAACCACTAAAACTGTGAAGCTTGTGGGATGTGGCTTAGAGTGACAAGTTTAGGAGTGAAATGCCCGCTACTACAAGGCTTTAGCTTAGAACTTAGAACATAAATTTGTTAGGTACTCTTAATTTATTATTATATCATTAGTCATATGACACTCACTTTTGGGGTAGGTTGGATTTCTCCCTCCATTAGCTCCAAGAGGTCGCTTGAGTTAGGAAGAAAAAGGGCTGAAGTTGTTTTCCACTGATCTGACTGATTCAACCGTTGTCACGAAAGCACAATGACGTTGATTCATAATGCTGACCTTTAGAAACGTCAACAAATGTCGAACTACATCGATTTTATTCACGTTCACCTTTTTGATGTTGTGTTGAGTTCCATTGATTCAAATACTAGGACAGCCACTATCCTTGAATTGTCGTTTTCTCGACGTTTCCTCCATCGATCGATATGCCACGATGTAGGTAGCGATCCAGCAAAAGCTCCCAACAGCTTGAAGGCGAACAAAGCGCTTGTAGATACAAAATAAAGTTCGGGAACGTTTCAAAGAATAGTTTTTTGTAGATAAATGATGTTTCACTTCCAGTAGAATCAGAGGAAGGTCCGGTAACCTTTTGGTCAGAGCCGCCATGTTTTCAAAAGCGTGGTCACGCGGTCAAACTTTTACCTAGTTCCCAGGATTTCTGCTTTCTGTGGAAACAAACTGTTTACCGAACGGTCGGCGGTCAGCGGTCGGCGACCAAGATGGCGGTGTTTTTTCGAGCTCTTGAAGAAACGGTTTCATAGTCGAGTCTTGATATTTCTATATCGTGTTTTTTATTTGTTTTATCTGTGTGTCGTCCTCGTAATGCCTGGTATTACTCGTGAGCAGCTAACTACAATTTTGGAGGAGAAATTAGCTCCATTTCAGAAGAACTTTGACGATCTAAACAAATCTGTAGAAGAGGCCAAAGAGCTCACTGCAAAAAGTAGAATCCTTAATTAAGTGAATTACTCACATTTAACGGGAATTTGCTCTTGAAGTAGTGACTTTTACCTCAAATAAGTGCACTTTCCTCAAAACAAGGTGTCACCTCTTAGATAAAACATTGCCACTCTTAAAATAGGATAAGCACTCTTACCAAAGCGCTAGTTTCTTATTTTGTGTATTTTAACACTAACTTCAGAGAAACCAAAACACTTAACTAAGTGCCTCAACTCTTTGTTGAGTGACGGTCTTTAGATGTTGTGTTCAATTGCTTAACGACGCATTTTAACACTAGTCAAAGGAAGAAATCTTTTTTAAAGGTCATGGAGTTCCTTAAGTAAGTGTTGTCATACTAACCTCCTTGTACATCCCTCAATTATAATAAATAAACGTTTTTCGGACTGTTTTACAGTCACTGCACAATGAAAACAGCCAGATGAGATAATTAACTAGCAATTTGTATTATTTTTTAAAGTGGAATGCGTGAAGAATTATAGAAAAATAGAATGTCGGCAATAAAAGAAATTGAACAAAAATGGACCACTTAGATGGTGGGTCCGAATGGTCTCTGTAAATATCACTGTGTTCCTTCGAACACGCTTAAAGCTGTTGTATTTAGAGAAAAATTTACGGCAAGAAGGTATATCGCCAAGACCGCAGACAATTTGAAACTCGTCGTTAGGATGCACTTGATAGAAGTGACTCAGTAAAATCGTCAGTGGTATCGCAGTGAAGTCACAGAAGTTGAATACACACCTCCTCTGCATCTCAGGAGCTATATAAACTTAAATTGCCTGTCGAAGGAAAGCTATCTCGTTGTGCTCACATGCAAGACCGTGAAGACCTGGGAAAACACCGTCACAGGGACTGGGCAACTCAGCCTCGTTTTGAGAACCTCCTTCGTCAACGATCAAGATGGCGGGACGGTCAATATTATTATCCAGCTTTCATCAACTGATTTATCCCGAAAACTAAGGGAAGCTGGGTTGCCAAAAACCTTAACAGATGTGTTAGAAGGTAAGGGTAAAATATGATGTACTTTTTGGACGACTTCAATCAGATTCCTGCTGATTTACGATGCCATGCCTGTCTTACATGTTTTCCCGCCATTTTCGTTAATAACAGCAAGGGAGATCAAATGTTCTACGTTACTGATGTCTTGTCCAGAAGATAACAAATACGAACTAGAAGAATTATTAAAGTGTTGAAGATCGGATGCACCTTATGAGTTTCCTTTGAGTCCTTTGAGAGATAGTAAGTTTGTGAAATGTTTATATAGGTAGTGGATTTGTCACGTATTCCACATCATTTTACGGGTCTTTTTTGCAAAAATAAAGCCATTAAACTTTACATCTTTAGGGGACATAAATTATAGTTTACAAGTATTGTCAGGTTCTATCTGTTGTCCCTTTTCATTTTGACCTTACAAAGAGTATTTATTCCTTGACCTGTGTTTGGTCTTTTAGAGGAAATGAGAAGATCTTGAAACAACTGGGTCAAGGACTTTACAATATCCAGTTGCATCAAGTGCTGATGTCTTGACCTTGTTTTTGGTAGGTGGACTTTAAAATTTGTTTGTGTGTGTGTGTGTGTGTGTGTGTGTGTGTCTGTGTATATGTGATACCCCAAGCTGAATGAAAATACCTATAACTTTGGACAGAATAAAATGGAAACATAACACCTCCTTTCCCTCGAAATTTGTTCAAGGTCGTAGCTTGAAGCAATTTGTTTGCTTATATTATTGCTCTCATTCAATTACTTTTCAGGAGTGCTTAACAAAACATCCTGGAAAGGAATGAACCATACATTCTGATGCAAGCTAAAGGGGATGATAAGAATACCACATATATAATGAGATTTTACTAACAATCTTGTTCTTTGCATCTGTGAGGCTTGTGTGACAGTGAATTTGGTACAGTCCTGGTTTTGTTACTTTTTTTGTTGAGATTACTTGATAATAATTAAAAGAAGAGTCAGCATCTGGCTGCCATATTGTTGAAATGCTGTACTTCAACAGATTGAAGGAATAAAAACACTTTCACATACAGTGATTGTTAGGATATGACGTCTCAATTTCTTTTGGTTTGTTCATAATGACTTGGTTTTGCTCTTTAGAGTTGTGGAAAATGCTCAGAATTTTAGAGTAAATGAACCTTAAACTAGTGTAATCATGGTTCTTAGATAATAATTCATCATCACTTGGGAATGGAAAAGAACACAAATGACAGTAAAATTTACTCTAAAAAAAAATCCCTTCTTCACTACTTAAAGTGTAGTTCACAAAAATAGGAACTATCACACTCTTAAACAAGTGTATTCCTTCCCTTCTCTAATAAGGAAGTGGTACTTAGTTAAGTGTACACTCCTTTTCTTAAGAGGGAATATACTCCTAGGGTAAGATCTAAAACCCTTAGCAAAGGGATTTGTTTGCCCTTAATTTAGAGATTTGACACTGATCTTAAGTGAATTTAACTCTTACCCCACGGACAGCAATTTAAGAGTTTTCCTCTTAAAAATTAAGAGTTTTTCTCTTCAATAAGAGACATACTTTTTGCAGTGCTTTTAAATTTCACCAGCCAAAAATATGATGCTTTACTTGAAAGACTCACAGCCTACGAGAAGGAGAACAAGGAGCTGCGAAATGAGAACAAGATAATGAAGAAAGCCCTGGATAACTTGGAAAGTTCGTTTAAGTCTCTAAACAAGGCAACCAATGACCTAGAGCAGTATACTCGAAGGGAGTGTGTTGAAATACGAGGTGTACCGCAGTATCCTGATGAATCTACAAATTTGATCGTGGAACAAGTTGGGAAAGTTATTGGTGTCGAGATAACTGATAAAGATATATCTGTTAGCCATCGCCTTCCCCCGACGAAGACCAATAAGAGCAAGAAGCCCGGCCCGTCGCCTATCATTGTCAAGTTCGTCAGACGTGACATGAAAGATGCATTTTATCGGGCGAGAACGAAGCTTAAGGGCATGACGTCGAAAGACCTGGGTTTTAAGAACGAGCAACGTGTGTTCATTTCAGAAAGTCTTACTCCTATGAATCGTGAACTCTTCAATGAAGCTTTGAAAGTCAAGAAGGATTTGAATTTCAAATTTATTTGGACTTCAAATGGCAGAGTATTCTTGCGAGTCTCTGAGGAGTTCCCAGTTATCTTCATTAGCAGCCGGGATGATCTTGTAAAAGTTAAGAACCAAAATTTATTTGAAAACCAATTTGGATTTAGGTCAAATCATAACACTGATCATGCAATCTTATCTATAGTAGATAAAATTCAAAAAGCAATAGAGAATCGAAACTATTCTTGTGGAGTTTTTCTTGATTTCAGTAAAGCGTTTGATACGGTTAATCATAAAATCCTGTTAAACAAGCTAGAATATTATGGAATAAGAGGAATTGCAAATGACTGGTTTAAATCGTATCTTGATAATCGTCAACAAGTTGTCACAGTAAATAATGTAACTTCAGGGAAATGTAGTATCACATGTGGAATTCCACAAGGTTCTGTTCTTGGTCCCCTGCTGTTTTTATTGTATATCAATGACTTTCACCATTCCTCAGAACTTTTTGATTTTCATTTATTTCCAGATGATGCTAATTTATTCTATGAGCATAAAAGTCTCCAGATACTCCAAACTAACATAAACTCAGAACTAACTAATATTCATACCTGGCTTTGTGCCAACAAACTCTCTTTGAATATAGAAAAATCAAATTTTATACTTTTCCATCCACCGCAAAGAAAATTAAATGACTCTATGTTCAATCTTCTCTTATGCAATAAGCAACTGAAAAGAGAGTACTGTATCAAATATCTTGGCATACAAATTGATTCACACCTTAGTTGGAAAAAGCAAGCTGAATTTATAGCTAAAAAAATTAGAAGAAGTATTGGCATTTTATACAAAGTACGACACTTTGTTGACATAAGCATTTTGGTTAAATTATATTACGCCTTAAGCTATCCTTTTTTGACTTACGGTATTATTATTTGGGGTAACGCATACGAATCAATTCTTAAACCTGTATTTACACTTCAAAAGAAAGCTATGCGCATTATCACTTTTTCCCAGTTCGACACTCATTCTGGCCCCTTGTTCAAATCTCTTCAGGTAATTAAGTTCTATGATCTTGTTACATTTTATGTTGCTATTTTTATGTACAAATTCCATAATCAACTCCTTCCTACTACTTTTCATTCCTTCTTCACTAAAGGAATTGATATTCATAAATACAATACTAGATTTGCAGCAAAACAGTCTCACTATCTTCCTTATGTAAGAACTAACTATGGAAAATTCAACATTCGGTTCATAGGCCCATCTATTTGGAATTCCCTTGACAGTGATATAAAGTTGTCATCCCTGTCTATGTTCAAGAAAAGGTTAAAAGAACAATATCTTGAAGGATATTAGAATGCGTTAGTAAGATTAGATTTGTAAAACTGTTTTGCACTATCTATAGTTTTCCGTATCTTAGTATTTTTGCCATACCCTTTGCTTACTTTATGTATTTTTTTTTTAACTCTAGTCTTCTCCTATCTATTTTATAGTATTTTCTCTCTCCATAATCTTATTTTTGCTCACGGTTTTGTTACATGTGTGTATGTATGTTTGTATCTGCTTGTGTACCGACCTAAATTAGTATGATCAGTTTTGTTAAACTGGCTGCCTGCCCTTTTTAACTTTATGGTTATTTCAGGTAGCCAGTCCCCTCTTTTTCTTTTTATTTCAACGATTGTATGTCTGTAATGTCACTAAATGGGGAAAATAAAGCATGTTGTTGTTGTCGAAAACAAGGAATCCAGAATCCGGAATACGGAATCCGGAATACGGAATGTAAAGACGTTTGGTAGAAAATTTAATCGTCACATCTAAAAAACGTTACTCCCCACCTCGTTTTTCATCTCTTCTCTTGCCCTTGCTAAAATAATATCAAATATAGAAAAAGTAAATAAACACGTGAGATGATATTAAAAAAAGAAATTATAACTGAATGATAAAATAATGCGTCCCTTCCGCTTGCTTTCGTCCATGGCGACAGCCGAGAAGGAGACTACATGTCGGGAAATCACTTTCCATGGCGGGAAATCACTTTCAGTAGGGCCTAAGCTCCAATATGTCACGCAATATGTCACAGTATGTCAGCATTTCTCCAATGTTCATTGTAATACATGTATACTCTTTTTAATACTTTTTTTCCAATCCGTGATCCGATCCGATCCGATCCGATCCGATCCTGGTTTTGTCGACGCCGATGAAAAGTGTTAGTCCTCTCCACAAGTTGACGGCAACTTTTTGAACAACTTTCCATTTTCGATCAACCTTTTTTGATTTCGAGCAACTTTTTTTTTTTCCGTTTTCAATGTTTTGTTATTCTTTTCAGCTTGATCTTTATAAAACAAGAGCTATTTTTTGTTTATTTTTTTGAAAGCTACGTGACCAAAAAGCAGAGAAAAATCACTTTGCATATCTTGACTTAATTGTTCATTGTCTGTTGCTCCATGCTGGAATGTTTGGGAACTGTATCGTTGCGTACATTTCAGGTTGTCGAGTGGCCGTCGATAAAATGAGGAACATGGGAGATTCCGGAACATTTCGGAACATCTCCAAAAGACGAAAAAAGTTAATTTATAAACCATAAAATATACAGAAAAAAGAAACTAATACGAAATAAATATAACCCGAGAGATTAATTGGAGGAAAAAAGAAGACAAAAAATATTTATTACAAAAAAAGACGCTTATAAATGCCCCACCTGGAAATGATAGCTACGGGGGCTGGGTACGGATTGTTTTAGCGCTTTCGTTTGCTTACAACATTTTCACCCTCATACAGTTGTACCGTCTTCTGTCATTGCTCTTTTTATCGAGGGGCTTTCCAAGAGTCGTTCCTTCACTGAAACCTAAGTCAGTATGGTGCCCAATATAGCTTAGGTTCTTTTAACCCTCTTATTAATTATTAATTCCAGTTTTTAGATTCCAGATTCCGGATTCTGGATTCCGAATTCCGGATCCGGATTCCGGATTCCGGGTTCCATATTTTAGGTAAAGCAGGAAACAAACATGGCGCCTGTCACAAAGTAGTTTACGGATAGAAACCTTGGGTTGTTCCGGAAACGAGGAGTGCGGAGTGCGGAGTCATCAAAAGAAAAAATGAGAAATGGCAAAAATGGGAAAAAGAAGAAATATTAAAAACAGACGAAATAAAAATGATATAAATACAAACGAGTACAAAAATTCCATATAAATACAAATAAAATATAATAATAAAGGGGAAATTGAATATTTTTCTCTGACAACAACCCAAAATAATTGGAATAAGAAATAAATGAAAATCGATAAAAACGAGAGCATTTTGTGATCCGTAATGAGTACAAGGTTTCTGTGGGTTATTCTTTTTACCAGAGTTTTAATTATTTATTTCATTTCTGATGCACTGTTTGTCACAACTTGCGTTCGTGTCGATAAAATTCTTGCAAGAAAAATGTGGCTGAGCCAATCAGAACCAGAGGCCCCCACATACACACGAAGATAAAATCGTGCACGCACTAATAATTGGCCATGTTCTAAACGAGTAAGGGCCTGGGAACGAATCCAAATTTCATTAAAAGTCAATGAAATTGAACTAAATCGATTCTCACATGAAAGGGTATCTCAAAATAAGCAGTTTCAGCAAGTTTGAGTACGTTTGGTTGAAAAGCCGCCAGATAACATGCATTTGAAACTTAAAAAAATCTCATACAAATGTCTCTATTTTGGAATGTGTGTCCCTCCAAACCATACGAAGTCTCTAATTTTCACAACTTTCAAAATCATTTCTTTCAGCTCCAATTCAACTGAACAGTGTCAAAGTTGGTTAGGTGATCATTTTTGAGATGCTCTTTCATGCAAAGGAAACATTTTTTCCAATCGATAAATTTTAAAACCTCGTTCCCAGGCCCTTACTCGTTTAGAACATGACCAATAGCTCGTTGCGTGGAAAATTCTGGGCTAATTCCTGTAACGAATTTGTGCCAGGTTTAGCACTCGACCAGATGTCACGTCACCAGCACGTTTACTGTTTAGCCAGTCATGTCTGATACTGGTCAAGGTTAGTCGATTGATATGTTATTGAACACTGCTTTTCCTTTGAAGGCTTCCTTTAGTTTTGTTTAAAATGACGATTATTGTCTTAACCCTAGATAAGGAACATCCGCTGGTGATAAGCGACGAAGAAATGTAAGTCTCTTTGTAAGATTATATTACAGCGTGAATGACAAGATATAAGAAGTCACGGTCTAAAATCATTGCGTTCATCAACAAAACTATTTCTTCAATAATACAAGCCATAATTTCTCCTAATTGTGCATTTTAAGCAGTAGTAAGTGATAACAGACCCAGCAAAGGATGTTTTAAGTGAAAACAAACGAAATGAGATGCTGTGATGTTTCAAAATAAATCGCCAAGTGTTTTATTAATTATTATGTGCTAATAATTGTACGCCATCTTCGTGCATGAAATCAACATCGTGGGGAACCTCTACTTCTGATTGGCTCTGCTGCATTTTGCTTGCAAGAATTTTGTGTCATGTACTGCGGAGATAACTATTGCTACGAACTCAAGTTG
The DNA here is from genome assembly GCA_016490735.1 of Pachyseris speciosa. Classification (NCBI taxonomy): domain Eukaryota; kingdom Metazoa; phylum Cnidaria; class Anthozoa; order Scleractinia; family Pachyseridae; genus Pachyseris; species Pachyseris speciosa. Next base: position 74,112 of record JAEMWC010001165.1, on the reverse strand, counting down.
TGACAAACAGTGCATCAGAAATGAAATAAAAAACTCTGGGGAAAAAAAAAAAGAATAACCCAGAGAAACCTTGTACTCATTACGGATCACAAAATGTTCTCGTTTTTATTGATTTTCGTTATTATTTGGTTGTTGTCAGAGAAAAATATTCAATTTCCTCTTTATTATTATATTTTATTTGTATTTATATGGAATTTTTGTACTCGTTTGTATTTATATCATTTTTATTTCGTCTGTTTTTTAATATTTCTTCTTTTTCCCATTATTGCCATTTCTCATATTTCTTTTTGATGACTCCGAGTTCCGCGTTTTAGGAACAACCGATACTTTGGGTGCTTACCATTTGCCAGAAAAATCCGGATGGAATGAAAGTTGAATAATGGTAAGCGATTTTCCGAATTTACCGACCAACCGGATGAGATTGGAGCTTACCCATTACCAATCTAGTTCCCAGAGGCTTCGATCCTTTTGGGGCCAAGGATACGAACCTCTGGTTTCACAGCGGTCAAATGAGTGCGCATGCTTAGTCCACGCGCGTGCGACTTTGGCGCGCGTGGGAATGGGCTGCACCATTTTCATAGAAACAAGCGAGCGTCAAAATGGCGGCAGATTTAAATTTCGCGGTATTTGTTTTTATTTCGCGGGGATAAGGCGGAAACAAAACAGCTAAGGTTTTTACTTTAAACACAGCTCCTAAGGGGACGTCTCTTTTATATATCTTTTTCAACAAAAAAACTATCTCTGCAACAGTAGTGAATTTTGTTCTCGAATTTACGCGTTCGTAGCAACATGAAGAGCTATGTTTTTATCGTAGTATTTGTCGTCGTCGGCCTCTCTAAAGGCAAATTTCCGGAAGAGAAAACCTGTTGCCTGAGCTGTAAAACTCGGGAAAAGAACGTCTGTAGAGGAAGAATGATAAGTCTCAGTACCGAAATGGCTCGAGTGGCGGAGGTTGACCGTGGAAATTTTGTCTATACGTTTCACTGGCATCAGTTAAGAACAAGTAACATCTGCTCGTGCCCGTTACCCACTCATTCGGCAACTTTGAGTAGTACCCCCATACCTGAGAGACTATTTAGAGTTTTTGATGAAGAAGGAAGGAAAACACCATCCTATCGTCCAGGTACAAAGTGGTGCACAAGTTGCCGACGAAATGCGGACACAATATTTTCCTGTAAGGACCAATATAAAAGACCAAACAAGAGGAAAAGGGTACGTAGTTATGACTACACTATTTTACCTCAAAACATCTTTGTCGTTCCTACTGCCTTATAACAAAAGTTAAACCAAAAATTTATTATAATTCTTTCTCAGTATAATACAGATCTACATATTATGCCATCAAGAGAGAGAGAAAGAGGGGAAGGGGGAAGGGGCAAACTTGTACCTGCACTTTAATAATAATTTCAAACTCCAAAGCAGGTAGATACTCAGCATAGGGATACTTCACAAATTAATGTGATCAAATTATTGTGATCTTACTTGATCACATTAATTTGTGAAGTATCCTTGTCACTCCAGCCACATCCCACAAGCTTTACGTTTTCAGATACTCAGCATAAATTAGTCACCTGATAACAGGAAGGGTGAAGAAACCACTTGATATGTGTTAGTCTATAACAACTAAATTGAAAAAAAAAAACAAAACAAAACAAAACAAAACAAAACAAAAAAAACAATACTGAATTATTTACAACTGGGTTACAACAGAGAGGAACCCAATCTCCATATTAAAATCGTACCCCATGTCACAGTTTAAATGATGCTCAAGTTTCACTGCACATCAAAACTTAAATTGTTCTACCTTATAGACCAGCAATGAAATTCAGGACTGTGGATCACAAACAGCATCAAAAACAGTCATGGTATGTGCTCCTGTTACACAAGTAGTTCAATATCTTTATTATGTCTAAAAACAATATAATTTCATAAAATAACCTCTCTTGCAGGAGCACACATCATCAAGAACAGAGCACATTAACACAACAGAATGCAAAACACAATCAGGTAACAACTAAACATTCTTGTGAACTGCAAGTGTACTCCTGTACTGGGTACTGTTTTGTGCCATGAAACAACTTCTTTTAATTATTTTTCTAACAAGGAAACCTTGCATGGTCTAATAATAATTCTCATTCTCTAGATAACTTCGCAGAGCTGGTGGAAAAATTTCAGCTAGCCCTCCACTGCCATTACAACACTGGAGGTCACTCTCTTTTCCCTACCAGATGAGATGAGATCATTTTGTGAAACACACTCTCCGCACCTGTATGATAAACTCCTGAGTTCAATTACACGAATCGATGGACGTCCCACCCAGAAAGATCACAAAGAATTGCAACAAAAGAGAGTAGTTGTACTCCTTCACACACTAGCTTACTTTAGGTACTGTATTTTAATTTAATGCTACAACATAAACAGGTATAAGACCATTTAGGATATTCCAAAATATATATTTAGGCACACCAACTGTGTAGAATCAGCTTGCATTATTGGGCCTGGTTGTGAACAAGAACACCAGGCTGTTGATCATGGCTGTGTTAGCATTCATTAAAATAATGCACTCTCACATATGACTACATCTCAAATACAATGATATGACATCTTAATTCAAAAAATGTTTTAGTTTTCTGTCGGTCTAAAAATGTAAACATAATAAACCAATGAATAATCATTGCACTCTCTGTTTGTTGGTTTAAATAAGATCACAAAAGACCTGCAGTTTTCAAAAGGAGCTCAGTGCTTTCCTAGATAGCCATGGAACTTCAAGATCTGGTTTGAACTCTGGCCCTGTGTTAGGTTTTGGTACATCCCCTCGAACAACAGACCGTCATAAAAAGTTAATCCAAGGAAACTGTACACAAATGATGCAGATGAAAGTCAAAGAAGCAATTCAGGTATGTAATCTGGAAACATAAAAACTGTCTAGTTGAGCACTGTAATCCTTCAACTTATGTACATGTATACTTAGCTCTGCTACCACAATATTGAACACTTTATGCCAAGGTAGACTCTACCTCCACATTTATAAAAGCCAAATTATAAACAAGTAGATGCAATACCATTTGCCTCTAATAATTATTGAATATTCACATGTATTTTTCTCTGATTTCAGCAAAAGTACCTGGTTGTCAGTCAACTAGATGACTTTCACAACATTTATACAATAAGAACACCAACAGATCTTAAACTGTCATTAGCTACACATATGGCTTCAAGTCTTCTGGATATTTATGTACCTGCACCACATGCTATTCCACTACCTGATGACAAATCAAAGGCACATAGCCAAGTAACAGTGGTCATCAATGGAAGAGAGCAGACGTTAAGGGGGGGAATTGTACCAGCTAATACAAACAAGATACTGAAGACTGGAATGTCACAATTTAAAAGCAGCTACATGGAAAAACTTCCTCGTCAATACTACACTCTGAAACCAAAAGACACAAGAAAGCAGTTACAACAATTTCGGTTTGTACATGAAATCCCAAGCAGTAAACAAGTCATGTTCTTGAAGTGTGCCACGTTGTTAATGACTAGTGAATACTTCTGAATTAATTAATTTTAATTATTTCAAATTTTTCCTAACAATATCCAAACATTTCCACAGTGGTTTTTTTTTATTTGAACTCATCCGTCTGTCTTAAAATGGAAGCTTGGCCTGAAACTATTTTTTTTAACAGATTATGGATTTTTAAGAACTCTTGCCACATTAGCACTTACACTGAGCCCACTTGGGGTGGATAGAGATTTTGTCTTGAATGAAACAAGGTCACTTTCCTTCAGTTAGGATTAGAGATTTCAGCTGGGCCAATAAAATATTTAATCCTTGGGCTGGGCCGTGCACTTTTTCTTCTGTTTGTCTTCTCAACTACTGCTGATTACGGTATAACAATAAACCAAGTTTATGAATCTGCATAAATAATGACAGTCACTCCAGCTGTTTCTATCTATTTGCAGAATATATTCTGGCCTAGCACACGAGGAACTGAAGACGTTAAAATCATGTGTACTGGTTGATGAATTTGAAAGAAGTTTAAAAAGCAAAGATGACTATAGAGCTGCCCTTGACCATATTTTCCAGACTTGTCCAGATTTGATTCAATACTTGAAATCTTATGTTGTGCCGGCTCCAGGTGACTGGCCTACATGGTATTACCAGAAAAAAATCATTGCACAAGAAAATTCCTCCAACTCCCCTTACCTCTCTCTGATTCCAGAACAAGGTCCTCTCCATGTTTCACTAAATGCACAGGAAGATGTTATTCAGATATACCACTTTTTCTTCAATCAATTATACAAAGACATCTTTGCTGCAGAACTGCCGAAGAAACCCAAACCTTTTAGGGACCAATTTCTTCTGATGTCTGTTTTATTTGGATGGCTCATGATCAGAGACAAAATATGCAGCAAATTTGATCTGTGTAAGGACACAGAATACGCATGCATTCTTCACATTCTAGATGAAGTTGTACCACTGGTATTTTTCCATTATGCTGCTGTTTTTGAAGGTGGAAATTTACAAATGTACTCAGAGACAATGTTTAGATTTCTTGTTCTTTTCATCGTGTGGGAGAGAAGACACTATGACAAGTCTACCCTTTCGATGCTGAGTGACCTCATTCATCAAAAGTTGAACTTTAAAAAGCACTATGAGCTGAAAGAGAGATTTCTGACACCCATAACGGAAGTGAAAGTTGAAATTTGGCACTCTTTATTAAGATCCCGTGTACAACCACATCATAAGGCACAGGAAATTCATGAGAAAGCACACTTCTTGATGGGTTCTGACTCTGGGAAGAATTTTGAAGATTCCTTAACAAGACCATACAGCAGGGGAACATCAGACAAGGATCTAACCCTGCTTGCTGGAAAGGTAGCTGAATGCCTTCTGGACATCTTCCTTCAAATTGCAAAAAACATAGGAAAGTCAAAAGAAGTAAGATATATCAACTTAAAATACAGTTATTCTACCATAACCTTATAATTATTTTGTTGGTGTGGACCTAACATGATACGATTTTGACCCACAAATTCAACAATAAGCCACTCATATGGGTGGTACTGGTCCTGTTCATTTTATGGCCTGAAAAACCACAAGTCAATCAAACATTTATCAGGCCTTTTTACAAGAAACCAATAAAATTTGAGTTCTGCATCCACAGGTCAGGTGTTCAAAATGCCTGATCTTAATATCCAACAATACACAAAAATAAGACTATGGCCTGGTTGTCACTAGCAATGCAAGCACAAGCACAACAGCACTTATTTCACTGTGAAAAAGCACAAGCAAAAGGATCAAAATTTTTCCTTTTCCTTGTGCTTATGATTGCATTCACTTGTGTAGTGTTCATTTTCGCTTGGCATAAGCTACTTATGCTTGCACTTGTGCTTGCGTCGCTAGTGAAAATCAGGCTTACACACTGTATTTTGGGTAAATTACTTAACATTATTATTAATTGGCAACCTCTGCTATTGCTGGCTGTGGCTCACTTATATGCAGAATTACATATACAAGAGATCTATAATACCTGTACCATGTACAGTCTTGTCAAATAACATCAAGGCTCCAAAGTCTGACAATGATTAAGTTAACTGAAGTGGCTGTAAACTACTCTTACATTGACAGGTTCCACAAACAAGTAACACAAAGAAAAAAAGGTTTTTCCTTCACACTTTCCAACAGAAGATCGAAGATAAAGCCCTTCCACTGGCATACAAAGGACTGCAAAAAGACCATTCAAAAAAACCAGATGAAAGCAATGGTTGCGATCTCATGGAAGCTTGTCAGTGTACATGCATCAGCAGCAGTCATTTGACCGCCGCGCAATCTCGTTCCCAGAGCCCACGTTCCCCTTATCCAGCGGAGCGGGGAACGAGAGACTCTGGGATAATCCATTTCAGCTATTTTTTTGATTGGCTGAAAACTGAGCATGAGCAGAAGTTTCAAAGCTTAAAATGGCGGACTTAGAAGTCAGTGAAGGTATCGTCAAGTCATTATTCTTTGTAGATGCTGCAATTTAGAGGTTAAGAACAATCCAATTGGCGTGTTTGAAGAAAAGGCACAAAATGAAAGGCTTCTAAATCATTTGGAAGAAATCACGGGGCTAAATACCTTCGACGGCGATGGATTTCGTAGGAAAATATGGCCGTGTGAATCAATTTTCGGAATTTAGGAGTCTGTGTCTGAAGTCTCGGGAAAAGCAAGAAGGCCTCTTTGAGATTTAAGAGAGGTAAAAAAGCAACAGAAAGTCCATCGGTAGTGGAGTCACGGGTGGTCAAACGCGGTAAACGGAATGATGTGAACCAACATGGATCATCAGCTCCTGATGTTCAGAAGAGCCTGCAGATGATTTACTCCTATTTACCCCAAAGAAAAGGCTTGTGAAACCCTTCAGGAACAGCGACCAAGAACTCCACCGAATTGGCTGCAGAGGGCTCCGATTGTTCAACAAAGTCAGAATGTAGTAATTCTAGCAAGGCTGGTCTTCGTAATAGTGAGGTTGGTTGGTTCGATCATGATCTCTGATCTGCCAGTCATTGTACAATCCGATCGTGTTTTTTATTGTAGTAGTAATATTATAATTGAAAAAATGTAGTAAAGGTCATGCAATACCTCATTCTTGCCTGTTGTGTTATTTTATTTTGTTCTGTTCTCTTGCCATATCTTAATTATTTGATGTATTTATAAATTGTCTGGAATTTTTAATCTCTTGCTCTGTAAATCTTTTATTTATTTTACAATATACGTATTTAACACTGCTCGCCCCGACTAGCCTTTGCTAACTGGGGGCAGTGCATATTTCTGTAATATTATTTCATAGATAAATTAAATAAACTAAACTAATCTTAATATGTTGTTGTTTGGCAAATACCCATTTGTTGAGGGTATAAAATGCAGCAGTATAAATGATGGTCAGATGACTGAAGACAAGTGACAAGGACACATGGCTTCTAAAACTCTTAAAGCGGTGCAATGATCATTGTCCTCAAATTTCTTGTTAAAAGAGGTAGCTAAGCATTGACAGACAAAGTAACATTGTCCCTGAGTCAACTAGCCATACACATGCATGTACAACATGTACCTCTGATTACATCAAAGAGATGATAAAGGTGGTCAGAGGACAAAAGCCATTTGAACATCAACCAGGAAGGACTCTTAATAGTTTGTTGTCTATCTCGTAGAGGCTGTTAGATCAGCTTGATGCACTTCCTTCACACACATGGTCAACCTGACACAAGAACCAACCAGCGACAAATCCATTATTCAAACTGTAAAGACTCTGGTTGTGATAATGATTAGGATGGAAGTGATGATGAGGAAGAAGAGGACAGTTTAGATGATGAGATGGATTAGTTTATGGCACGGTATTCAGTGTATCCAGGCTAGAACATTATTTAGGACCAAGCTGAAGTTTTAACATGAACATGAACATGATTAGTTGGGGACTTTTACAATATCTCATATAAATTTGTTTGTATTTGTTGATAATTATAATTTTCATTACAGGGCAAACTTGGAAAGGTTGGGAAGAAAATTGGTTTCTTTATTTACAAGAATCTAACCTGTGTTAATATTTCCAAATTTATTTAGTATTTCTTGCAGGGTTCTTTTTAGTTTAAAGCCATATTTCCCTACAATATTATTATGGGGTTCGTTCATCAGTACTAAATTAGGCTTAAAACTATTTCTGTGTGACTTTGCCCCTCTATCAAGTTTTGGCTACATCATTAAACCTTTAACTCAATCATAATATTGAGCAACCATAAGTTTAGCTCTTTCATGCATGCTGTATGCTACTGGATAATATCAAAAAATGTTTGAGTGAGCTCACAACAATATTTATAGGAACAATGTCTTCCACTTTTTCAAAAGATTTTAATTCTTGTGTTTCAAGACTGAATCAGTGAGAGAAATTGCAAAACCACTTGTGAGGACCACCCTGCCAACTGTACCCCTACCTAGTTTAAGCCGGTATAAAGGTCTCTTTTAATTTCTGCCTGAACGTTAAGTTTGAAGGAGGCCTCATCACCCATTGGATTGTTGGATATACTGTATCACCAAGCTGATCACTGGAAATAGTCTCCATAAAGTACAGGTCATCTACAGCTCTTACAAGCTGGCAATCATCACAAGTGCAGACAAGACTGAAAATCACAGCAGATGTATGCAGGCCCTGGGATAGCGGGAACTTTGTGGTCAAAGTAACTTAGTATTAATTTCCTTTTACATTCCCTTGATTGCACATAGTTTCTCATCACATCTGCCATGTTTTTTATTCTTGATTTTGATATGTCATATTAATTGAAGTAAATATCAGCCTTGGCTGGATGACCATCTCTACCAGGTTTACCCATTTCTTGGCAGTATTCTTCCATTGTGTAAGGAACTCCAATATGGACAATTTGTCGAATGTTATTCAGCTGGCCTGAACGTGGACCTTGAACAAAAAAGTTTTGATTCATGCCCCTCACATTCTATTCAGGTGTTAATCTATTGACCAGTGAGAGAAGTCAGGTAAATATGAGCTTCTTAGCCAACAAGATACAGTAATTGCTAAAAAAGTGAATACATTTTTCTCTCTGTGTGTTAAGAAAATAATTTTAGTGCACCCAATCCCCCACTCCCAAAAAGAAAACTTAATTTATTATCATCTCTAAATGTCTATCTTGGTATAATGGAAGGAAACCGATGATTAAATATTTATTGTACCTAATGCAGCTATCCCTCATTTAACTTTTTAAGTGGTCTTACTAAAACATACACAGCAACTATCAGAATATTTAAGAAGCGACCAAACGCAAAGCAGTAAGATTATGATTACTTCGTAAAAATATGGCAGAGGTCGAATACAACTGAATCAAGTTTGAAGTTACTCTTTATTTTAAATTACAATATTATTGCCACAGTATCAACATCGATCAGAAAAACAGCACGAGTATTTTTATACATACCACTGCAGAACTAAATGAGCCCCATCAATAACAATTGCTCGGACACTTTCTTGAAAATGCTTTCGGTTCGACCTTGTTGAGCTGCGTCCTTGCTGTACTTTGCGAGGACGATTAGCTCAGACAGTTAAAATGCCTTTCCTTTAACATTTTAGCCACATTCCTGTTATCCACGAACACCTCTGGGTGCCCGAACAACTGCATTTTCGTGCATTTTTAGGTAAAGAAACCTTATTTTCTCCATCCTCTATCGCGACTCTTTGTATCACACAAACATTAAGAAAACGTTCCAGTTTTTTTTAATTTTGTCCTTCATTAACGCGTTTAACGGGGAAGCCACGGCTACCACACAGCCAGTCTTTGCTTATACGTACTAGTATGAAGTTCTCCTTTACGATCGCGAAGGAAATCAAACATTGGTAAATCAACACTGCTGAGACATCCATTTTGTCCACACTGATTGCCTTTATGGCTTCAAGGTGCTCCTGTTTTAATTCCTGCTCTGGCTGTCCAAGTTTTCCCAAAGAAATCCTAATAGCTTCGCGGAATATAGCTTTTGAGATTTGCGGTTAGGCAGCCATTTCCCAAATGAGTTCAAGCCTGCGCAGTTGAGCCGATGACAAGAATCCTGTCATGATGAAATGGATTATCCCAGAGTCTCTCGTTCCCCGCTCCGCTGAATAAGGGGAACGTGGGCTCTGGGAACGAGATTGACCGCCGCGCTGTAGAACCTCTGGTTCCACAGCGGTCAAATGACTGAGCATGCGCGTGATTTTAACCACTTCCGGTCACTTTCCCGGGATGTGATGCTCGATAAAAGTGCTCGACTTCCACGCTACAGAATTAACGAACGGTGCGCCGGTTTGTGAATGAAATTTTGCTGGGAATCTGTTCATTCTTCGATGAATTATTACCTTAATGCCTTTCCATGTATGACTGAAGACCTTGACGACAGTAAATGCAAAAGAGAGGAACCAGTCTGAGTTCAAACTTCTCGCTCAGTTGGTGGCAAGGTGAGTAAACAAATGCATATCATTGTCGCGTGAACCCATTCTGTTTTCTCGGCTCAAACGACGAGTTATGTTTTATTTTACTTTACTCGTCTTAGTTACATTACAAGTTACATTGCGCCGTGAGCTTACGCTCATTTTGGCGTGATATCTGAGACAATTTCATATGAAACGTCAACAACTGAAAGCTCACTTGGTGGAAAAGTCGGAAAACGTGAATTGAGCTAAATATTACATCAGGCAAGGCCTAGGATTAAGCTTACAAGAAATTATATCAGAAAGAAACAAATGTTTAACTGCACGTGTTAAACTGAGGGCTGAGTAACAGTTTTAATGCGGTCGTAAGTTCTTCTCGGTTGGACCCTAAAAGGTTTGGGTTTCTTTGGCAGTTCTGTGGTAAAGATGTCTTTGTATAATCGATAGAAGAAAAAGTGGTATATCTGAATAACATCTTCCTGTGCATTTAGTGAAACATGGAGAGGACCTTGTTCTCAAATCAAAGAGAGGCAAGGGGAGTTAGAGGAATCTTCTTGTGCAATGATTTTTTTCTGGTAATACCATGTAGGCCAGTCACCTGGAGCCGGCACAACGTAAGATTTCAAGTATTGAATCAAATCTGGACAAGTCTGGAAAATATGATCAAGGGCAGCTCTATTGTTATCTTTGCTTTATAAACTTCTTTCAAATTCATCAACCAGTACACATGATTTTAACGTCTTCAGTTCCTCGTGTGCTAGGCCAGAATATATTCTGCAAATAGATAGAAACAGTTAGAGTGACTGTCATTATTTATGCAAATTCATAAACTTAGTTTAATCAGCAGCATAATCAGCAGTAGTTGAGAAGACAAACAGAAGAATCTGTGCACGGTCCAGTCCAAGGATTAAATATTTTATTAGGTCAGCTGAAATCTCTATCCCTGACTGAAGGGAAGTGACCTTGTTTCATTCAAGACAAAATCTCTATCCACCCCAAGTGGGCTCAATGTAAGTGCTAATGTGGCAAGGGGTCTTAAAAAGCCATAATCTGTTAAAAAAAATGGTTTCAGGCCAAGCTTCCATTTTAGGACAGACGGATGAGTTCAAATCAAGAAACCCACTGTAGAAATGTTTGGATATTGTTAGGAAAAAATTAAAATAATTAAAATGATTCAGAAGTATTTCATTAGTCGTTAACAACATGGCACAGTTAAAAAACATGACTTGTTAACTGTTTGGGATTTCATGTACAAACCGAAATTGTTGTAACTGCTTTCTCGTGTCTTTTGGTTTCAGGCTGTAGATTGACAAGGAAGTTTTTCCATATAGCTGCTTTTAAATTGTGACATTCCAGTCTTCAGTATCTCATTTGTATTAGCTGGTACAATTCCTCCCCTGCATGTCTGCTGTTTTCCATTGATGACCACTGTTACTTGGCTATGTGCCTTTGTTTTGTCATCAGGTAGTGGAATGGCATGTGATACAGGTACAAAAATATCCAGAAGCCATATGTGTAGCCAATGACAGTTTAAGATCTGTTGGTGTTCTTATGGTATAAATGTTATGAAAGTCATCCAGTAGACTGACAATCAGGTACTTTTGCTGAAGTCAGAGAAAAATACATGTGAATATTCAATAATTGTTACAGACAAATGGTATTGCATCTACATGTACTTGTTTATAAGTTAGCTTTTATATGTTTCCAGATTGCATACCTGAATTCCTTCTTTGACTTTCTTCTGCATCATTTGTTTACAGTTTCCTTGGACTAACTTTTTATGGCGGTCTGTTGTACAGTACAGCTCAAAGGTATTTGACCAACGCACACGCAAAACACACGCACGTTTTTGCGTTAACGCGTTTGAAAGCGCGTTATTGAAGCGCGCTTTCTCTTTTGTTATTCAGTGCTTGAGTTTCCTTTGTCCAACATTGTTTCCACAAACAAAAGAAATAAGCCAAAATAAGCAAACGGCGGCCAGAAATAGGACTGGAAATGCTACAGTTGTATTTCTCTTCATGTTTATTCGACGACAACATTCGCTTAATTCGTGCCAGTTCCAAAACTCTGACGTTAACAGATGTATCCCTTGTTTGGCCAGACTTTTCAAACCTCGAAACATAATGGCGTTTTCAACGCTCAAACATTGAATGAGCTTTCACTGATGACTTTGGCTAAGAGTTATTTTTGTATAAAAATCCATTTTTAATCGTCCCGAACTGAAGCGAAGAAAACCACTCCAACTCGCTTCCGTGGAATTGTTTTGAAAGTTATTTCCCTGCCAACAGGCGGCGGCGGTGAGAAGGTTACTTCATCAAAACAGTTGTACCCATTACCCACTATCAGCAGTAAAAAAGAACTAGCAAAGAAATACAATCTTTTTAACCGACAGAGCAAATTTGCGCGTGCATCTGCTACTGCGGAATGTTCGAAAAGTTCTCGCGCATATGCAAATTTACAGAATTCTGCACGTGCAATTTGATTGATGGCCAGCGCTACACGGTTTCTTATTTTCGCCGAATTTACAGTTGCACGTATTATTGACGGAATGAAGTTATTTTCGCTTTCTCCGATAAGTCTGTTTCCAGGCTGTCAATGCATATAGAATCATCGTCACTGGATTCTTCGTCGCTCTCTGACTCATCGTCCCACGGGGAATTCTTCGATCTCTTCATTGTCAACATTGTCTCGCGCTTCAAAGTATAACTCGGCAACTTCATCAAAAAATTGGACATCTTCCGACATGACATGCAAATACGAAACCTCCGTTCTTGAACTCTCCATGATAATAAGACGATAAACGTATACTGGCTAGCGATGGTTTGATAATATTTTTGTTTTTTTTTTGTGTGTGTGTTTTTATGAGTCAATGAGTGGCAAAAATATCACGACCGCGGATAAAGCAACGGCAATCTTGCACGCTGGACGGTGAAGTAAGAAAATATGAAAGGTCATAATAATTCCTCCATTTCAAGTACATCACTTAGATTTTATTTGAAAGGTGATCAATCTGTTAAGTTTTCTTTCTGATAAAGTCTCTGTTTTCGTCGCCGTCTGATGGGACGCTTATAGTGATTTCCTTGCAAAGTCGATTTTCTTCTTTCTTTGTGAGAATTTATATTCGTTACGTTAAACTTAATAAAAATACGGTATTTGCACAACATATAGAAATACTTCTAAGACAACAAATACCTTACTTTAAGCAAAAAACTATAATCAGTATGAAATACTCGAGTTTTGCCACGTATCAAATAACACACCACGCGCTCTTCATTTATCACTTCAAATCTATGCAAATTTTCGCTGAAAATTTGGCGGCGTTTACATTTGGTGCGGCCATTTCGACTCTTTATGAAATGTACTTGAAATCCTTGAAAACATGGTAGCCGTATGCAAAAAGGGCCTACTTCATAAACTATAAAAGAATGGATGGCATCACAATTATGAACAGTTAAGTACGTCGCGACGTTCATTTACGCAAGCCACCGGGCAATTTTTTATAGTCGCTTTCTCACCGGTTTAATACTTCGGTAGTTTGTTTTGTAAATGCAGTCGCTTGATGAAAATATCATGGTTTACTTGGAAATCGGATAAATTCTTCGATTTTCCTGATTTAGACTGAACTGTATTTCTTTATTGGAGCTTTGAAAAATGACAAAAGTTGCCGTGTTATCGAACAATGAACCAAGAACAATACGCCAGTTCATACATACTAATGAGTTGTGCTTCAAGCGCGCTTTTGAAGCGCGTTAGATAAACGGACTCGCGTTAACGCATTTCTAACTAACTCGTTTGAAGCGCGTTAACGTGGACGCTTACCTTTGAGCTGTACTGTACAAGGGGATGTACCAAAACCTAACACAGGGCCAGAGTTCAAACCAGATCTTGAAGTTCCATGGCTATCTAGGAAAGCACTGAGCTCCTTTTGAAAACCACATGTCTTTTGTGATCAAATTTAAGCAACAAAAAGAGAGTATAATGATTATTCACTGGTTTTTAATGTTTACTTTTTCAGACTGACAGAAAACTAAACATTTTTTGAGTTAAGATGTCATATCATTGTATTTGAGATGTAGTCATATGTGAGAGTGCATTATTTTAATGAATGGTAACACAGCCATGATCAACAGGCTAGTGTTCTTGTTCACTACCAGGCCCAAAATGCAAGCTGACTCAATACAGTTGGAGTGCCTAAATATATATTTTGGAATATCTGAAATGGTCTTATACTTGTTCATGTTGTAGTATTAAATTAAAATACAGTACCTAAAGTAAGTTAGTGTGTGAAGGAGTACTACTCTCTGTTGTTGCAATTATTTGTGATCTTTCTAGGTGGGACGTCCATCGACTCGTGTAATTGAACTTAGGAGTATATCATTCAGGTGCGGAGAGTGTGTTTCACAAAATGATTTCATCTCATCTGGTTGGTAAAGAGAGTGACCTCCAATGTTGTAGTGGCGGTGGAGGGCTAGCTGAAATTTTTCCACCAGCTCTGCGAAGTTATCTAGAGAATGAGAATATTATTATTAGAAAAACAATTAAAAGAAGTTGTTTCATGGCACAAAACAGAACAGTACAGGTGTACACTTGCAGTTCACAAGAATGTTACTTGATTGTGTTTTGCATTCAGTGTTGTGTCAATGTGCTCTGTTCTTTACAATGTGTGCTCCTGCAAGAGAGGTTATTTTATGAAATTATATTATTTTTAGACATACATGTAATAAAGATATTGAGCTACTTGTGTAATAGGAGCTCATACCATGACTGTTTTTGATGCTGTTTGTGATCCACAGTCCTGAATTTCATTGTAGTAGAACAATTTAATTTTTGATGTGCAGTGAAACTTGAACATATGGGGTACGGTTTTAATATGGGGATTGGGTTTCTCTGTTGTAACCCAGTCGTAAATAATTCGGTATTGTTTTATTTTCAATAAAGTTGTTATAGATTTAACGCATATCAAGTGATTTGTTTAGTCTTCCTGTAATGTGACTAATTTATGCTGAGTATCTACTGCTTTGGTGTTTGAAATTATTAATTAAATGGAGGTAAAAGTTTGCACTCACCACCAGCCCTCCCCCCCCCTTCTCCCCTCTCCTCCCCCCCCCCCTCTCTCTCTCTCTCTCTCTCTCTCTCTCTTTCTGAAAAAAATATTGATAGCATAATATGTAGATCTGTATTATACTGAGAGAGAATTGAAGGGCTGGGGGCATAAACTGCCTATGTGGAATTTTCGGCCGTTTTTTTATATCGCTTGGATTTGTCCAAATTTTTGCATGTGAACTGCATTTTGATTCAAAAACATTGTCCGGTATTTTTTTTTCACCGATTTCGTTTTCGAGAAATAACGTATGCAAAAAAACCCCTAAAACTCTACATAGGCAGTTTATGCACATGTCATCGGCTTCCCCGTGGGGTCGACCCCCGGGCCTACCAGGGAGATATGTGGGGGAATACAAAGAGATGGACGGGATTCTTTGCCCGAGGGTAGGGGAAAATATTGACATTGTTCTACGATCAAAGATTCGGGGTGGGGGAATTCACAAGTTTGAAAAGGATGTCACGGGAATTTTCAGCTGAGAGAGACCTGACCCAGGGGACTTTGTCTTGAGAGATTCCCCGCCCCCCAGGGGAAATTCCTCAAGTTTGTTAGACTGATTTTACAATCCCCCTGGTTAGCTCGGGGATCGACCCCACGCGGAAGCCGATGACATGTGCATTATGCCCTCAGCCCTTCAATTATAATTAATTTTAGCTTTAACTTTTGTTATAAGACGGCAGGAACGACAAAGATGTTTTGAGGTAAAATAATGTGGTCATTACTACCTACCCTTTTCCTCCTGTTTGGTCTTTTAGATTGGTCCTAACGGGAAAATATTGTGTCCTCATTTCGTCGGCAACTTGTGCACTACTTTGTACCTGGACGATAGGATTGCGTTTTCCTTCCTTCTTCATCAAAAACTCTAAATAGTCTCTCAGGTATGGGGGTACTACTCATAGTTGCCGAATGAGTGGGTAACGGGCACGAGCAGATGTTGTTACTTGCTCTTAACTGATGCCAGTGAAACGTATAGACAAAATTTCCACAGCCAACCTCCGCAACTCGAGCCATTTCAGTAGTATAGTGTTTGGGGGTACGAAATCAATTGATCTCGTTTTCCCCAAATCTGGTCTCGTATTCTGGAATATATAGTTATTTAATTTGATGGAATATATAGTTATTTAATTTGATGGAATATATAGTTATTTAATTTGATGGAATCTATAGTTGTTCAATCTGATGGAACCAAGGTCAGCACACTTCATCTATAGTTTATTAAAATGCGTGACATTCTCGGAAAAATCACCAAGCGTGACATTCTCGGAAAACAGGGAATGAGTCATCGCCTATAGCTGCAGAAAAAAATAGCAAAAACTGGTGGCCACCAGAACCTCTCATGAGGGACTTAATTTGGAATTTGAATCACCACCCGCCCCTCATGAGAGGTTTTTTTGTTTTATTTTTTTTTTTGAATTCCCACCACCTCACCACCAGAGCTCTGGCCCTATCAGACCCTCTTGGGGCCAATTATTTGTTTTTTTCACCCTCCGGCTTGAGATTGAACCGGCACTTCTGTCAAGCCAAAGCTTCACTATAGCTCTACCCAACAATCCGACACCATCTAAGGGTGATTTTTTATTTTTCATTTTTTTATTTTTCATTTTTTATTATTTTTTTATTTTTCAACCCATGGAATAACGGCGGGGGTTTTTCGTTATTCCACGGGGCGGCTTGTATACATTTCACTAACGAAAGGCCCCCGCTTTTTCCAATCGTTAGATACTCTGCATACAAGCCACTCTTTATCTGTGTGAAACAACCCTTATATTTTCGTTTGTATTTTCATTTTTATGCTTGTGGTACATAAATGAAATTTACAAAGATAAAAAATAATACGCATGTGTAAAAGCGAAAAATCTGACGTAGTTTGATATTCGAAAGGGAAACCCCCCCAAAGAGGGCAGTATAAATCATATGGCGTGACGTCAACAGCTAGATTTCATAATGTCCATAGGCATAGCTTGTCACGCCATTATCATGAATATACCGCTTGTCGTCAAAGCAGCTGAGTGATACTTTATTTATCTCATAACTTCCAAGTTGATGGTTCTGACTTCTAATTGTTTTCATTCTATGATGCATCTGTTTATTATCAATTAGTGTCTCTTTATAATTTTCATGTTTGATGTTATTCTTAATAATATTCTTACTAATACCTTTTGCTGTCTTCCCTCCTTTCTGATCATCTTTAATATAGCTATACATCTTCGATCTCAGTCCTACGAATTCACATATTGGGACTCCAGCAGCCTCATCTTTCATCTTACCAATTACTTTTTTATTGGTCTTATCGGAGAATGGCGAGCTTTCAGGATAGTCAATGTTATCGAATTTATTTTTATCCTTCCAGAAATTTCTGTAGATGTCATGGGTTCCAATTTCATAGGTCAGTGAGTCTGTGTCTGTGAATAATAATTTTGCTTCATCTCCATATTTCTCTTTGATGTAGTTGTAATGGAAATCATACATCAGTGTCTTGCTAAGGTCTAGAATACACATCCCCACGTATGCTGGCCGGTTTAAAGTAAGTGTTTCTTTTATCTTATGAACAGCTACTAGATTTTCATTGAAGATTTTACTGCTAACATATGTCGGTTTAGAAGCCATTTTCAATAGCTTCTTCTCATCAGTCACCAATCTGACGTCTACTCGCTTTCTGAGGTTTTCCATCGTTTTGCCAAATACACTGTTATTCATCAGCTTGAAAAAGTCTTTCTCAAAGGCATTTTTAGCATTCTTACGTTTTTCAGTATTGAAATCAATATATTGCCTAAGCCACGCGGACTGATTGAATTCTAACACTCGATGGATTTTAGTTATTTTCAAACCGAGATCAGTATATAATTGGAGGTTCCTATAATGAAGCACGTATTTTTCTTTGTTGCTTAATGTTGGTATTAGTTTATGTACCAGACCAGTTGATATATTGTATTTCTTTGCTATGTTTTTACAATAATCTGATAGCATGTCCCCTGTCACTTTAATCTTTTCAGGCCCAAGTGGGTAGTCATTATGTAGATCATGTAACTCTTGGGGGTATTTGAGGTCAACTTCAAGTATCAAACCCTTTGCACTATCTTCTTTATAGACAGCCAGGTCTAAATTATTGATCTGTTTTTGTGTCATCCATCTGAATCCGCCTTTTGGTAAATATTGACTCATAGCCCAACAATACAAATTATTAGCATCAAGATACACGATGTACTTCGAGGGCGCCTTCTCGTCATACTCTTTCATGTATTTATTATTTGCTTTACCGTAACGGTTGGCAATATAGCTGATACCACCGCGCAGACCCTTTTCAATAAACTGGAACATATCAATATCAGTCATCAATTCTAGTTTAATGTCAGTCATTTTAAGCATGGCATCCCATGATAGCCCTGGAGACGTGAAATAGTGACACGGGTCCAGTTTATAGTACTCAAGGCATGTTTTTCTGAAGTTTTCAAATACATCAGCCAGTAGAAGTACATCTGTTTTAAGGTACAGGTCATGATAATCACCCATGTTTTTCAAAGAGAATGCTTTCCAAACAGTCTGAGCATGCGTATAGTCTTCATCTGATATATGCTCATCACTCAGTATGCTATAGAATTCTTCTTTTGAGGGCAGCTTCTGATTGAATTGATCGAAACTGTCCATGTAGTCGTAAGGATAAACACCTTTCTGTGCCATCAGATTAAGATCATTTCCCTTGAACTCTTGTGAGGTGAATTTTAAGGCTTCTTTTGGTAGATTGCCTACAAGTTTTTCCAAACTGGAGCTCATGAACTGGAAACTATCAATGAAGGTCAAGTGGTTGCCAAGCATGAAAGCCATATACTTCTCCATGTTATTTGGGATAGCATTGATGTTCATTTGACAGTCTTCACCTTTCTTGTTTTTGTAAGTGTGCTTCTTAACAATGGCTCCAATCTCCTGCATAATAAAATGACTATCATAGCCTCTCAGATTGTGGAATATAACAGGTATTTTTATTTCTTCTGGGTTCACTCTGAGTTTCAGATTACAATCTTGGTGAGCAGAACCTCTATACTTGCCGGTAATGTGACAATGATCTCGGACTCTAATATCCTTTTCAGTATATTTCTTATCACAGATGTGACAAACTTTGGCTTTTCGGAATTTCTCTTCATCATCTTTAGTCATTTTCAATGGTTTGTTAAAATTTTTTTTCACAACATTCTTGCAATATTTGACCTCCTCCAGCATAGCTTCCATAAATTTGTACACAGCCTTTTCACCCCTGTATATTACTGCTGGTTTCCTGTATTTATCATCATAACAACAAACCACTTTATAGCCGTAGCCACAGTCAGTATGCTTCTGATAAGCCTCTGTATATGATTTATCACTATTGGGTTGACAACCGTGTATTTTTTCAGTGATGGCCTCAAAATCAGCATAGATCACAAATGATACCTGCTGTTGTTTATGAAAGTTGTTGAATTTCAGTATGTTGTTATCTTTGTTTGGCATTTTTATTGCCTGTGTGCCATTCACTTGCATGCAGTTGCCCTTGTGATCATTCAGAACCCTTTCAGAGCTGAAACACTGTAAGCAATGCATACAAAAGTGTTTTCTTTCTTTGTGCTTTGTTTGATTGTACATGAACTTATTGAAATCTTTGATTAGCACATAATGCTTGTTTTCATTTTCAGTTATTAGAAGCAGATTCAAGCAGTCTGCATATTTCTCTTTTGATACATATATTGGATAAGGTTGTTTCTCCTCATAACCGAATACATTGATGTTGATCTCATTTTGTTTCTCTATCTTGTTGTAATGCTTGGTTGCAACTGGGAATTCAACCCCTGAATAATCTAATGTATTGACAAATTTTCTGTCAGTCTTCTTTATTCTCTGTGGGTATTTGTCTTGAGGATTCAAGTGCCTGATATGACACCACATGAAGCACAGATCATCATCATTCTTTATGTTAATCAAACCCTTTGCACTGTTTCTGAGTTCATTCGGTAGTTTAATGTATGAGGAGCCCTTCATTGGCGCATATTTCACAACATTAAGATAATGACTATCAACTGAATCAACAGTCCAACCTGAACCTTCAGATACCCAAACTGCAATCTTATTCATTATTTGGTCTTTTGACAACTGTAGTGATTCAGTTACTTCCAGATTATTCACAATTGTTTGAGCTGCACTGTTGAAATATGCTGTTTTAAACTCTAATTGTCCATCAGTCATTTTTACAAATGTTACCTTTAGCGTTTCAATGAATTTCAGTCCTTTCATTTCATTCAACGATTTTATAATATTATATGCAACAGCCTTTCTTGTGTTTTGCAGTTGCGCAAGCGGGTCTTTGTTATTTTTTATACTGATTTCAAAAGACTCAGTGAAACCCTTCAGAGCTTTCTCTGTTTGTACAATCTTAGTCCTTGGTGCAGGCGTTGGTTTCTGAATCACCTGTTTGGTTCTCGGTGCTGGGATCGGTCTCTTTTTCAATTGTTCTATTTCTTCCAACCATTCTTTTGGTGGAGCTGGTAATCTTTTCCTCCAAAATAATCAACCAATTCTTTCACAGTTGGTCTTTTCGTCCTTGGGAAGGGAATCGGCCTGACAGTCCTAGCTGCAGGAATTGGTCTTGTTCTTGGTTTAGGCACAGGTTTTGTGTCATCAACTATAATAACTTTTGGCTTCTGTTGCTTCAACAACAACTCGATTAGCTTAGATTTGCTCAATTTTTTAAGACTTTTCTTGTCCATATTACTACTAGTTTCGATAATTTTTTCCATTTATAATGTATCTATAGTTATTATTTCTTTAATACATTTCCGTCTGCGTTTAAATATGGTTGAGAATTCAATTGATCCAATTACTGGATCCTTTTGAATTGTAATTATTGAAGAATATTTTTTTGATGTTTTTTTGTTTTAATATGACAAGATTTTCCTGCCATTGTGTAGTTACGTCCTGTCTTACATATGTTACAGTACCATTCTTTATTTAGCATATAGGTAGTCTTGTGTTTTTTTCTTTCCTCATCACTGAGAACTCTAGGCCTTCCACGACCTCTTTTAACATTTTTATTTTCCATATAATATATATACTATATTTTATTTTTATATCAATTTAATTTTCTTTTAAATTTTTCCTTCGTGATAAGTATAATTTGCTTTCTTCCAAGTGCTTGGTTATTTCATAAATAAGGTCTTCGAAACAATTGCTCATGATGTACTTACACTTATTTTTCTCATACATTTGCTTCATACTTTTTTGTTTATCTGACACTTGATACACACCAGTTGGACTTTTGAATTCAAGACATAGAGCATTGTATTTTCTAGTGGGATTCAACAGCATTAAATCACACTGTCCAGCCATATATCCTTTCTTATAACTTCTGATTCGCATGTTTGAGCTTATTTGATTTTCACCTAATCCCGCCACCATTAAAGCATCTTCATATTTTTTTCTGATGAATGATACAATCTTGCAGTGCAGATCATTTTCACTTTCAATCATCAGCATGTTATTACTTCTATCATTGAACTGTTTGTAATATCCCTGTTTTCTGATTGATGGTAATACTTTTGATGTAACCCAATGTTTGAATTTTATGGCTTCTTGTTTTTTGGAAGACAGTATAAGGGAATAAAATCCTGATTCATTTATAAAAAAAACATTTATAAGACTGTTTGACCTGATGGACACTTTCGGTCCCTCTGCTTCCGACCTGATGGACACTTTCGGTCCCTCTGCTATTCGTCATTATTTTGAGGTCTATCAAGATTTTATCATCAGGTACAACATAATTTCTAACCGCTCTTTGTGGATTTTTATAGTCAAGAATTTTGGCTATATCTCTTCCTCTGAACCAAACGTTATTTTTATCATCAACATAACAGTCTATTGACACATCTAATTCTTTGTTATCGTAGGAATATTTTTGCATTTGTATATTATATTATATTAATTTATTTTTTAATTCATTTTCGACCTGTGTTTAAATATAGTCAGGAATAATAATATTCTTGGCTACATATAATAGCAAATAACAGATATACTGTAGGTCTCCTTCACATATATGTTAGATAATTTTCTCTTTATAATATGTCTTTTAAATCCTTGAACGGTATCCAACTGTTAAATTTGTCACTGTAACCCTTCCACTTCACCAAAGCTTGTTTCTTCTTGTAATCTCTGCGAATGACTTTATCAATACGGAATACATCCTGTCTGGCTTTCAATAATTCAGCTTCATAAAAACTCCCTTCAATATCTTCTCCTCTAAGATCTTTCAGTTTGTAAGTGATTGGATTAGTGTATTGGATTTTATCAACTGTAAACACTTCAGTCCAATTTGGTGTATAGCCCTTGTCGAACACATTCCGTTTATACTTAGATATTCGGACCTTGTCGCCGACCTTAAATTTTGGTTTCTGTTTTAATGTTTTCATATCACCATACAAATTGAAGTAAACAGTTCCTTCATTCCTCTTATCAGATGCTTCAACGGGTGTCATCTTTGTGCTTGAATGTTTGGTATTATTATACTGTTTCACTAATTTTGGTAACATGTCTAAATACTGTGTATTACCTTGAACAGTGAACTGCTTCCACATTTTGGATTTAATTGTCCTATTCCATCTTTCAACTACTGATGACTTCTCTTCATTCTCAGTTGAGTACATATGTACACTATGTTTCTCTAGCAAGTCCTTCAAGTGTTTGTTGTAAAACTCTTTTCCCTTGTCGACCCATAAATACTGTGGTTTTCTGCCTTCCTTGAATATTGTTTTGAATGCTTCAGTGACAGATTCACCTTTCTTATCCTTCAATGGGACAATCCAACCATATTTGCTGAAGACATCAATAGCCATAAGAAGATATCGATAACCTTTATTCCATTTACGGAACTGTTGCATTTCAACTAGATCACTTGCCCATATTTCATCAATTTTATTTACAATCACACGCCGCCGAGTGAAATTTCGTTTTATGGGTGCATGTAATTCATCAGCTAGTTTTTCTTGCCAGTTTTCTTCACTCGACGGCTTTTTCCGTTTTTTGAAACACCAAGACCAAGTTTCTGTTTTTTGTCAATTAAGAATCTAGCTGTTTGACCCCATTTTGGCATCTCACCATATGGTATTTGATCTAGTGACTCGACCATTGTTCTATCACATTCACCTTTATTTTTTCCCATATCATAATGAATATCATGATAAGCTGCTATTTCATCCACCTTATTGTAAGGTTGTACATTCCATTTCAAGACCTCACCAGTATTTGGATCATATTCGAACTGTTCATGCAATGGATTGTATGGTCCCATATACTTATACTTACTTGGAGTCCAACCTGCTTTTGGTTTAGGAAGCTTGCCAATTACCTTATGGATATCAATCGCGCCTCCCATTTTATTGATTTTAGCTACCCATTTTTGTATATCTTCTGGTTTTGCATACATGATATCTCCAAGCAATGAGCCACCACGTGTATAATCAACTCCAGCAATATCTGTTTTATACATTTTTTTCTTGTCAGAGCGTTTGGGTCTAATAGCAGTGCTCAATTGCATTAAGCCTTCTTTACCAACCTTTGTGATTGCAGGCTTTGCGAGGGAAAGTCCTTTGTTAATTAATTTCTTTTGTAGCTTTGGATTTCTCATTGCTTCAGAAGCATAATATCTTCCCATTTCTACACCTTTCTTTGCTAAATAAGGGACTCCATGTTCTAAGAATCCTGTTAGCGCCATATCTGCGGCTGAATCTAGTATGCCCGCCCCTTCAGACGGGCTATTCAGTTTCCCCGATTTCTGACAAATTTAGTCTTTGTGATTCCACATTCAGCACAAGCACATTTCATCACAGTTCGACCATTTTTTGTCTTTTGATATCTTTCACTTCCTGGTACACATTCAGTGACTTTCATCTGTTTCACACAATATGATTTTACCATTATACATATTGGTTAGATATTTTCTTTAAAAACTTGTTTCACTTCACATATTATTATAACATCTTCACCGAATTGGTTCTTGAGTACTATCATTATCTTGTCATTACGAACTACAACAGGTGTTCCAACAACTTGCACAATAATTGTTTCCATATAATTTAGTTAGATATTTTCAAAGTAGTCTATGATGAATCTGTGATTGACTCTTGTGTCTGTTGGATCAAATTCAGCATTATGTATTGTATTAAGAATGGATCTGCCTTTTTGTCTCTCAAGAAGATAGTACAAACACCAATATCCACATAATACTGATTCCCTTTCTTGTATCTCATCACCAGAGTATTCAAGTTGTTTACCGCTTGCAGCCATGTATTTCTGTACTTCTGTTGGCATCATTAAACCAAATGAGTCGAAGTATTCACAGTATTTATCATTTTTGAAATTCCTATAACAAACCCAATGAGTACCTGGTCCAATTTTGGAATCAAGATTGACTATCCCACATTCATTGTTTTTTATTTGTCTCGGCAGGTTGTCTCTTGAAAATACTCCTCTAAAATGTTTTATTCCAAGTTGTTTCACCCAATTGATTAAATCAAAGTTGGATAAGGGTTTATTTACAAAATGGTTCCTAGTATGGGGATTGAATTGAATGGACTGTTTTTGCCTAGTAGAAGTCCTTTTCCCTTTGTCTTTTTTTTTTCATTCCATAACCGATTGGAACGTGAACATCTAATGACCGTCTTGGACGGCTGCTTTCAACATGCAAACCTTTTCCAGTTAATTTTCTGATTGCTTCTATAGCAAGAGGAATACCAATGCTTGCAAGAATTGACGCAATCCCCCGTCCAGTCTGCGCTTTTGTGGGTCTGATAACAACATCACCACCAGACTGCAATTTGCTCATTATCTGTGATAGCTGTCCTTTTGTGAGCAAGTTACCTAAGCTCAGTAATTGAGGCAGATTATTATTAGGAATCATAAAACCACCTGTTTGTCCACTTCCTTTCTTGCTGCCAAATAATTTGTCAATACCAAGACTACCAAGTTGACTTATTGCACCTGTAGCCAACGCTGGGATAGCTTTTGATGCAGCTCTGGTAGCATAAGGCAGAAGTTTAGTTCCAAGTGAAAAAAGACTGGACCAAAGAGAGCCTCCTTCTACAACTGCTTTTCTGATTTGATTTTTTGATATCTTGATGTCTGAACCTTTTCCTGATCTTCTTGATTTCATCAGTTTGTTGATTTGTGTCTTAGTCAACATTAGTTGATCATGTCCAGACAATTCACTATGTGTCAACCTGATTGTTACAGGCGAATTTGTTGCATAAGCTTTTGCTAGCTTTTGTTTCTGACCCTGTGAAAGTTTCACTCCATGAGGATGATAAGTAGTCATATAATATATGTTTATACTAAATTGTATTTAATACAAACAATCATTTAATTTATTTAATTTATTTAATTTAATTAATTATTTCCAATTAATTATTTAATTTACATTGATCTCAGAATTAATTTTCCATCAGTCTTTCTCATCTCAATATCCTGCTCATAGAGGACCAGTGCATACACACTGTAAACAGCATTTGTTGCAGCACTCAAAGTGTATTTGAAAGTCAGTTTTGTCATTCCATCTTTGATATCCTGTTTCTGTTTTGTCAGATCGAAATAAACAAAAGGGAATATTGTACCGAAATTGCCCCTGTTGAGAAGGGTACTTTCACTGAAATCGTTTACAGCTTGAACATATTTCAAAACATCTCTAAATACTCTTGTTGGTTCTGTTGATGGTTTATAATGAAGCTCTGGATAATCATTTCCGTTGCCAACCTCAAGATAACAATCAGTCAAAGTTCGGTTATTTGCAACTGAGAATGTGTTGTACAAGAATTTATTGGCTGTCTGAGACGAATCATTGGCATCATTGATGATGAATACAAAAACATGCCTGGGTTTGTTTATTCCTGTGGAAATACGGAAATTGGCAGTCTGTTGTCTTGTTGAATTGCCTCTCTCAACCATTTCTCTCATGTAAGTCCACTTTCTGTTGTCAAGATACTTGCTCATGTATAAGGACTTTCCCGCAGAATTGAAAATAATACGAGGAACAATTAGCTGGAATTTAGTTAGTATCACACGACATTCATCAGTAGCTTGCCAAATCATATTGTCATCACTCTCAAGTGTCAATTTCACCTCTACTTTTGAGTTAGGCATGAGTTCATCCCAAAAGCTCTTGAAAAAACCGTATCTGTTCAATGCTATCTCTGCATTTATTTCACCACCATCATTAAGCAAAGCTTTACGATCTGAGAATCCTTTGTTATAAGCAGCTTGTGCCACTCTGTTTTCAGCGCCTCTACTGGTGTCAAGATAGAAGAACTCATTGGTTCCCTGACTTACAGCATAACCCTGTGAATACTCAAGCAATGACTTAATATTTGTGGCTTGGTTTGCATCACGGCATTCATAAACATCAAGACCATTCATTTTTCACATTAATGGTGTTAATAAGAGCGTGAACTGAATTAACAATACCATTTCGATCTGCAGCAGCAATGTCAGCTCCATCTGCAAGCTTATTTTCTTTGAAAATAACATTAAAACGGGCATTGTACCAATCAAATGGTGTAGTCTCTCCACTGTTATCAACAACAAATCGGTAGTCTGTTTTCCTCTGATGATCATTATTTGCTACTACAGTAATAAGTGCTGTCTCTAGTTCGAACACTACATCTTCATATCTTTCGATGTATTTTGAGTCACGATAGTTTGACATATATTATTGTGTTAGATAAAAGTTATTTTATTTTACGTGGTCGACCTCTCTTTCTTTTGATTAAACCACCAGTCTGGCTCACACTCTCAGTTCCACTCTTTCTCTTTTTCAAAAGTTCTATGATTTTGTCACCAGCTTTTTTGCCTGCATGTTCACCAATTGTTGTGGCTGCTTTTTCAGCTGCTTTTTTCCAGCTGTTTTGATAATGTCAGTAATAACACCTTCACCACGTTGTTCATATTTTTTAAACTCAAACCGTTTCATATACTATTAGGTTTTATAATTCTGTCTCTCTCAAGAATAACTCAATATACCAATCTATCCCATTTCAAATCGACTGGAGCTCCAGAAGAGTCTGTGACATAAAAGCGTATTGAGCTGATATTATGTGTTGAGATATCATTCCATTTAAGAAAAAGAGGTTTGTAAGTGAAAGGTAAACTTCTGACTAGATCTGTGACTGGAATAACAGCGATTGTATTTGTGCTATTTCCATCAACAATGCTATCTGTCACCAAATCACAATTGATATAAATTTCATCTACTCCTCTTGTAATATCAGGTAGATTTGTTCCATATTCTGTGACTGAAACTAATTTTGAATCGAAACCGATAAGTTTTCTGAAATCAAGATTTCTCAGATCCACTCGATAGTTTTCATCAAGTTCAATCAAAATGCGATATGTTGACAAAACGAAATAAATGTTAATACCATACTTGAATTTTGATTTGTCTGTTTCAGATGGATTAAGTACATGGCTATTTTTACTCATATACTCATGAATGTAACTATTGATATCGTCGTATGAATACATCCCGTTAACGAATGTTATTGTTTCCCAGTTTACACCTTTGTCATAGCTGTATTTAATTTGATTATTCCCAAAAATATCTCTGATATTGTATTAACTGTATGTCATATTGATGGAATCCACAGCTAGTTTATATTTTAAATCATTATTTAATTTAATAGGTGTATTGAATCTTTTTTTAAAATCATGACTCTTGCTGACACCAATTTTGTCTCTGTTTTTACTGTTGAATCGTAATGAAATTTCTGTCATATACTTTTACATTAGATATTTCATCATTATTTTATTTAGCTCACCGGTTTTCAGGATTCCCAGTCTGTTCAATGTATGCAATATATTTGTGAATTCATTTCTTACACCCATGCTATTGTTGCCGGCTGAAATAGATCCACCAAGTAACTGCAGTCTTGAAAGCATGTCACCCAAAAATCCATCCCTTCTCATTCCTTTCCCTGTTTTGTATTTGTAAGAAGCTAATACATCTCCAATCGTTTCTCTGTATTTCTTCAAAGTTTGTATTTCTCTGTCTATAGATTCTTTAACGTCTGCACTCATATTTTTTCTTTTTTTTTTCCCTCCTAAACTATGAGCTATATCTGTAGATTTTTTCTTTTCCTCAGCAAGTTTTTGTGGGCTGACTTGAGTTAACTCGCTAGGCTTCAAAAGCTTGTTATTTTTTAATATAATTCTGTCATCTCTATCGAAATTGTTATCGATCGCTAATATGTTGGGTGTCCGATCCTCTTCTTCAGGTGCTTCAATGGCTCTAGGAAGTTCCATACCCATTGTAATAGCTCTTCTATTAGCTTCAATAACATCATCAAGTCCTTGTGTTAAAGCCTGTTGATTTTTTTTCAACTGTTCAATGACTTCATCCTGTTTTTTGTCGACACTTTCTTTCACACTCTTCTGGACATCAATAGAGGGTTTCAGTAATTCTGATGTTGTATCATATGCATCCTGTTTTCTGTATTCATAAGTCTTGATAACATCACGAACTTCTCTTGTTTTATTTCCAGCTTCAATTCCACTTTTAAGAAGCCTTTTCATTCGTTCTATATCCATATACAATTGTGTTAGACTAATCTAAACTATTAACATATGGAAATTCCAAATTATGATATCATTCAGAATTCAAATAATTCATTCAGACAGTTGTATCCGTATATGCCAAAAGATACATTTAGAATGTTATTAGCTGGTAATTCTGGATCTGGAAAGACAACATTGTTCATGCATCTGATTATGGAACCATTGGTTTATTATGATCAGATACATCTTTATGCAAAAAATTTAGATCAAGACAAGTACAAATATCTTCGGAAAGTAATGGATGAAATAAGCAGTCACATTGGATATCCTGCCTTGGTTTGCAGTCAAGAAGAGATATTGCCAGTTGAACAAATAAAAGACACAGATTTGCAGCGATTGGTTGTTTTTGATGATTTTGTCACTGATAAAAAACAAGATCAAATCATAAGCTATTTCATTCAGGGGAGACACAAGAACTGTTCAGTCATATATCTCACACAATCATTCTATGGCTGTCCAAAATCAATCAGATTGAATTGCAGCCACTTTTGCCTCTATGATTTCCCATCCTCAAGAGAAAGGAACTTGATTGCACAAGAACTTGGAATCGACAAGAAGAAATACATTGAAGCAACCAAGAAACCATATTCCTTCTGTTATGTTGACAAGCCGATGAAGACAATCAAGAGAAATTTTTATGGTGCAGTTTAATCTAATCTAATATTATATGGCAATCAATAATTTCCAAGATGTTGAAAAACAGGAGAATCCAAAAACAGAAAGAATCGAAAAATTAACTTCAATCAAACCTTCTGATGTTGAAACACCATTTGAAATCGCTGAAAAAATCAAAATGGAAGTAAACAGGAGGACACAAAAAGTATTGAAAAACAATAAGAGACTACCTGTCATCTATGAAACCATACCACCTGAATTCTTGGAAGATGATGATGACAGCAGTAGTGATGAAGAAGATTAATCTAACAAGATGATATAATGGGAGTTTTTAATGCTCAAATAAATCAAGATAAAACAGAAACTGGTACTGGTGAAAGAGGCCCAGCTGGTCCAATTGGTCCCAAAGGTGAAAAAGGTGATAGAGGTGAAAGAGGTCTAAAAGGTGACAAAGGTGATAGAGGTCCATTTGGTTTAAAAGGTAATAAAGGTGAAACAGGTGATGGATTTAGATTAACACAAGATGGCAATTATGATATTGAAAATAAACGTTTGACAAATGTTGGTGATCCAGTAAATCATTATGATTCTGCTAACTTGGGATATGTTAATGATGCTGTTTTATCAATTGAAGGAACACGTGTTAATCCATTCAAATTTCTTCTTGAAGATACATCAAAAACAACTATTCTTAGAAATGCGAATAATCTGACATTGGAAGATTTTGACAAAAGCCCTTACTCATTTAATAAAATAGCCTTGTCTTTTGTTATTCCTACTGCTGGTCTTACAACTGTTCTTCGTTTTGATCTGACACAATTGGAAGTTTCAAAGTACACTTTAGTTGTTGAGGTTTATACTGATGGTAACCCAAATAATGCAACAGTCGATGACGACAATCTGTCATCAAATTTAATTGAAAGAAAGGATTCAATAAAAAGAGCATTTCCAAAGACTCATCTTGTTGATGGTTATCTCAAGAGAATATTCTTCCTTGAAAAAACGAGAGTTGGTCAGACATCAATGGAATTATTGTTGATCTCACCATATTTATCAAATAATGCCAAACATCATGTCATAGTTTATGGTGTTTATGGATTTTCTAATATCATTTTATCACATATTCACGACCCAGCTTTTGAAATAGAAGAAGGAAGAATTGTATTTGATAATGAGGTTAAAATGAGTTTTCATAGAATAGTCAATGTTGGACGCCCTATACTTCCACAAGACTGCGCAACTAGAAAATACGTTGATGATGGTGTAAGAGGTAAAGTGAGTACAACATATCTCAATAATAACTTTGTGAAAAAAGATGGAAGCGTTGCAATGACTTCTGATTTGAATCTTGGAGGTAACAAATTGACTAATGTAGCAGCGCCAACAGCAAACAATGATTCAGCCACAAAGGGGTATGTTGATACTGAAATTGCTGGAATTACTGGCATTGATGTTTCACCATTTCTTAAAAAAGATGGAAGTGTTGCAATGACCGGTGATCTTGTCATGGGTGACAATAAAATAACAAATGTTGGATCTCCAAACTCTGATAAAGATTCTGCCAACAAAAAGTATGTTGATGACCTTGTTCTTTCAGTATCTGGTACTCAACGCAACCCATTCGCTTTTCTGTTGAAAGATATTTCCAAGTCAACAGGGACACAAAATGTTAATAGCCTCCAAATTGAAGATTTTAACAGATCACCATATCATATCAACAAGTCATCATTGTCTTTTTTGATTCCAACAAGTGGCAGATTTACATCCAAAATTCGTTTTAATGTGACATCATTGAGAAATGGACTGTATACATTTGTTACAGAGTTTTACTCACCATCAGACCCACACCAAGTCACAATTGGGCTTGATCTTCGCACATTGAACATACGTGAAGCCGGACAACCGTTTCAACAACCTTTTCTTAGAACCCAGCATGTTGATGGTTATATGAAGAAGGTTTTCCAAATCGAAAAAACTGGTGGTGGTCAAGCGTCAATTGAGGTTATACTTTTAGCCACAGCTCCATCTATTAACATCAAAACACATATCATCGTTTATGGGGTATATGGCTATCATACCAATTTATCTTACTTTGTTCATGACCCAGCTTATGAAATTAAAAACGGTCAAATTGCGTTTGGTGGTAATGTTGACATGAAATTGAACAAGATCATCAACCTACAGGATAACCCCTCAAACCCACAAGACGCTGTAAACAAAAGTTATGTGGACCAGAGGTTGTAAACCAAACTCGATGCGATTGCACAACAAAATCTGAATATGAACAACAATGCCATTACTGATCTTGCTCCACCTGTCAACGCAGACGATGCGGCGACAAAAAGGTATACTGACGAATATTTTCTCCGACGAGACGGTTCGACTGCAATGTATGGCGATTTGTCGATGGGTGGAAATAAAGTGACGAATTTAGCGGATGTGGTGAATGAAACTGATGCAGTGAACTTCAGAGTTTTAAATCGAGCTTCACAAACCATTAGAGCAAACACTTTATTATTGAATGGAACAAATGCGATGGCAGCGGATATGAAACTTGGAGGGCATAAAATAATTGACTTAAAAGAAGGAACAAATAAAACCGATGCCGTAAATTTAGATCAATTAGAAAAAAGTCATATTTCATCTGCTTCTCATCCAAAGAATGCTTTCAAATATTTGATGAATGATATCGATGAAATTAGCACTGAATATGGCTTGACAGTTAATGGATATGTCAATTTACCTCGTTCACCACATTTGATTTCAAAAAAGGTCATTGATATAGACTTGAATAAAGAATCAGAAGATACTTACAGAGCCAAAATTGGATTCAATATGTATACAATAAAAGATGGAACATACACTTTCATTCTCGAATGGCTATTTCCTGATTATGAAGGAACGAGTCTTAGTAGTGTAACATTCAGTTCAACTAGTGGAATTTCAATTCATAAAACCGTAGGGAGAAAATTTGACAACAGAAATGAAGATCATTCGAGATATTTATTATGGTTTGAAAAACCTTCAGCAAGTTCACCACCTGAATATTTATATTGTACGATTAATATTAATGCTAACCCAACTTATCCAAATAAGTACAAAGTTCATTGTGTTGTATATGGTATTGGTTTTGAAGCAGTAGACGTTCCATCAAGTGTTTACGACTTCGCTGAAGCTTATAAAATCGTGAATGAAAAAATACAATTACAAACTGATTTAGATTTGAATGGTTTTGATGTGAAAGAAAATGAAAATTGGTTGTTTGGTGGAGACAATGGTGAATTGACAATGCTAAATAATATTAATATGAACACTTATCTGATAAAAGAGGCTAAACTTGGTGGTGATTTAAATCTGAATGGCTATAGAATTCATAATAATAGTTTGAATCTATTTCGTTCAAGCGTTACAGGTGTAACTATGGAAACAGCTTTCGATTTGGGTGGATTTGCTCTTTACAGACCGAAATTAGGTGGTGATCTAAATTTGAATGGGAATGGAATAATCGGTCAAATACAATATTTAAATTGCTCTGTCAAAGCCAAACAAGGACATAATAAGAATGCTTTAAAGCCTGTATTGATAAATGGCTCTGATTTTTTAGTCATTCATAACAATAACTTTTATATTAAGAAAATGTATATCATACAAGGAACAAAACCCGGAATATTTTATTTCAAGACAAAAGCTGAAGGTGGTGGGCCTTTGCCATTACCAGCAACTATTTATGAACACAGACAATCTTCTTTGAGTAGAAACATCACAACGGTCAACATCAACAAATCATTATCGAGAGGCTATCTTATAATTGACTATTCACATCCCAATAGTAGAGAATTTGATACAGCATTCACACTTGAAGTAATTATGAATTAATCTAAAATAATATTATATGGGATTATTCAATCATTCACTAAATCAAGACAATAAAGGTGATAAAGGTGATAAAGGTGATGGATTTACATTAACACAAGATGGGCATTTTGATATTGGAGGAAATAAAATAACAAATGTTAATGAAGGAACATCGGATGATGATTGTGTAACAAAAAAAACAACTAGATTTGAAGTTAGATAGAGCAACTTTTGTTATTTCAAATTCACTGCCTGGTATACCTGTTCTTGATGGAATTTCAATTGCTTTGATACCATCTCTGTCTGTATTAACAACTGATGCTGATGATAGAGTTTCTAGTTGGCTGGATCCTGTTAATAATGTCACTTTTACACAAACTTCTAATTCGAAAAAACCATTGTTACTGAGAGATTCAGTCAAGAAAAAGTTTTTCATACGTTTTGATGGCAGTGATGACTACTTGGAGAACAGTTCATTTGATGTTTCTAAAGTTGCTGGACAGAGTGGAAATACTTGTAATGTTATAATCATTGCAAACACAAAACAAACAAAATATCAATCACAATTTCAATGGGGTAAGGGTGCTATTAGATTTGGTGTTCATCTGCCTTGGATTAATGGAGCATGTTATATTGATTTCGGTTCTACATTAAATGGAAGACTTGCTGTTTCTTCTTTGGCTAATCTGACGGGAAATATTGAAGTTTTTACTGTTCGAGTTGATGGTCATAATATGGAATTTTTCAGAGGTGTTTCATCAATGACACCAGTTGGAATAGGATCAATTTCAGCAACATTGACTGGTAGTGCACAAGAAATGTTTATTGGTTGTCAAGTTCATACAGATGGTTCTGCAATTAATTTTTGTGAAATGGATCTTTATGCTTTTGCTGTTTGGCAGAAATCACTAACTAACCAAGAACTGAGAAATATGTATCGTTTCATTGAAGATTGTTTTGATCTTTAAATTTTTGTCTAAACAACTGATATATGAAAGACTTATTGAGATATGTATCTTATGTTTTCAAGATTTACAAAAAAGACTACCCCAATTTAGATGATTCTATATTAAAATCCTGTCTTGCATATAAATTTTTATACCACAAGCATTTCGAAGGATATATTACTATAGATGATATCATAAAATCTCACGCAGACATAGGCCTTATTGGTCCCGGAAGCGGTTGTTTATCAAACTTCTTAGAACATACTCTTGGTTGGATTGATGTATTACAGACTCATGCTATCCTCCATGATGCATATGGAAGATTTTACAATGATTATTCATTGGGCCGTGGATATAGTTATGCATATCCTGATTGCCTAGCAACAAAAAATAGTAAAAGTTCTCCATTATGCGGCCAGATGTCAGGAATACTGTATTGTATTTTTAATAGAATTATTGTATAAATGATATATATGAAAGAGCGAAAAAGCATATTCAACTGGAATCATATTTCAGATGAATTAACAGAAGATCAGGTAAATGAATTAAAATCCTATTACCGAACATATCACAAAAAGTGTTGGGCTCATAAACAGGCGGTTAAACGGTTCAAAAAAATGGAAATTAGCTGGTAATTCAGCGTCTATTATATTCGCAACTGGGGGTCTCGCCACAAGTGTGGCAACAGGTGGTGTTAGTTTGGTAGCCATCAGTACAGCAGCACTTTTGATACAAGGGTGGATGAAGCATAAAAACCTAGATTTGAAAATCCAAAATTGCACATATGCTTATCAAAGCTATCAACATCTACTCAATTCAATAAAAGACAAGTTGAGAAGTGGTGATTTTGATGCTTCAAGTATACAAATCTCAATGAAGAATATCGATGATTATGTGACTGATAATAGTCCAATTATTGATAAGTACCTACTGAAATATGATGAAAAATTCACTGCTTGATAATACGAATAATCTTATCAAATCTCAACAATAGAATCTCAACCCAATATCGATCATAAAATCCAAGCGTCTTTTTTGATCTAGTAACTTTTATTTCATCAAATGGAAGATCAAGCATTAAAAATATTTGCTTAAGCATAAATTTAGTGCTAATCATTCTTTTTCGATTCTTATTCACCAAGGGAAGCACTTTATCTATCTCTTCGAATATTTTCAATATTTTACCCTTATCTTTTACAGAAATTTGAAATCCATTCTTTCTACACACACCATTTATCACATTTTCAATATGGTACTTCCGGTGATATACAGATTTCCGCTTTATTTTATACATATTACTATGAAAATCAACGTACTCCTCACAATAGTCATAGCCGTGGACTGAACCGCAATTTAGGCAAACATTTTCACCATTATCATTAAACATTTTCTGTTTATCACAGCAAGGTGCTTTCACACTTTTAACAACTTTGACCAATAGCTGATCACAAAAAGGACATGTGAACTCTCCCATATTCTTTAATTCATTGTGGATTACTGAATTACAACTCATTCTATAATATTATGTGAGATATTATTTCTTTATGCAACTAACACATGACGTCACGTGAGAAATAATAGCTATAGGCGATGACTCATTCCCTGTTTTCCGAGAATGTCACGCTTGGTGATTTTTCCGAGAATGTCACGCATTTTAATAAACTATAGATGAAGTGTGCTGACCTTGGTTCCATCAGATTGAACAACTATAGATTCCATCAAATTAAATAACTATATATTCCATCAAATTAAATAACTATATATTCCAGAATACGAGACCAGATTTGGGGAAAACGAGATCAATTGATTTCGTACCCCCAAACACTATACTACTCATTTCGGTACTGAGACTTATCATTCTTCCTCTACAGACGTTCTTTTCCCGAGTTTTACTGCTCAGGCAACAGGTTTTCTCTCCGGAAATTTGCCTCTAGAGAGGCCAACGACGCCTACCACGATAAAAACACAGCTCTTCATGTTTTGCTACGAACACGTAAATTCGACAACAAAATTCACTACTGTTGCAGAGATAGTTTTTTTGTTGAAAAAGATATATAAAAGATACGTCCCCTTAGGAGCTGTGTTTAAAGTAAAAACCTTAGCTGTTTTGTTTCCGCCTTATCCCCGCGAAATAAAAACAAATACCGCGAAATTTAAATCTGCCGCCATTTTGACGCTCGCTTGTTTCTATGGAAATGGTGCAACCCATTCCCACGCGCGCCGAAGTCGTACGCGCGTGGACTAAGCATGCGCACTCATTTGACTGCTGTGAAACCTCTGGTCGAATCCAAAAAAGGACACTTCTGATTGGTAAGTAAGTAACTTTATTCATGTGTCAGTCGTTCTAGCTCTCGCTAATTGGTGACACAATTTACAATTTAAAAGTTAACAACTAAAATATATCTATATACAAATTACGATTGAAAAAAATGACTAAGATTCCTATAAAATTTGCGAATGAAATCTAGAGAAAAGTCTGGCTGGTAAAAACAAAGCAATAAACATGACCGGATCGGAAGTTGTTTTCGCGAAGCGTCAGGCAATGGCGGAATTATTAAACGAGTCCCACGAAAGCTGCAGAAATGATCAGATACAAAGGAAACCACCACGTTTTATTTTGTAAAATTTGCGAAATTGGATGGAATTTTAATAGCTCTTAAACTGCCCGCTCCGCTGGATAAGGGTAACGCAGGCTCTGGGAACGAGATTGAGCATTTACTACAAGGCGTTCCGTCATGCGCACTCACTCGTTCTGGCGCAAAAGGACCTGGAAACGGAACGGTTCGGTCAAATGAGAGCAATTTTCCGAAATTCCGTTCCGAACGGGAAAAGAGGACTACCTCTGGAGGTTGTCCACAATTTCCGAAAAGATTTTCCGGAAAATGACCTTACCATTTGACTTCAAACCGAAATTTCCGGATTTTTCTGACAAATGGGAAGCACCCTTGTCCTGTTGAAATGTATGCCTTCATTGGAGAAAACAACGTGATGTCTTTCCAACTTATGTCGGGTGTCTCTAGAACGAAGACCTCTAAAACGAAGACCCTAAGATCCAACAACTCTAAAACGAAGACCCCCCAATTTTCGAAGCATTTTGTACCTTTAGTGAAGTTTTGCTTCTTCTTTATCTGGCCAATTTTGTTCATACTGGTGTCGATGTTTTATCGGCCATGCCACTCAAAGAACGGCGCCGCTAAGCATCTCGTGCTTGAAGCCGGACTCGCCGGCCGCAATATGTTCCAAAACATTTCAAGATCAATGTTTTACTCTTTTAAGTTTAAAAACTACCGTCTTTCATTCAGATTTTGCTTGTGTTAAGGCCATTAGTCTACCTTTCCGAGGCCTTTTCTGCCGAATCAGTCCCAAGAGAATTTTCCCACGTGAATGCCTATGCTAGGAAATCATAACTGGGCAAACCATTACGGCTTACGGTATTCCGCGAAACGAAACGAAACGAAATGAAACAAAACGAAACGAAACAATTGGTTATCGACGAAACAAAAATAAAGCAAATAGATGACACGAGAAATTTGACCTCCCTTCGAACACTGTCCTCCCTAGATGCCTTGTTTCGCAAAATACCAATAGCCGGGTCGATTGGTAATCGACGAAACAAGGCTCGCAAACTATTTTTTATAAGCGCCCTGCCTTCAAAAATTATCTTGTTCAATAAAGCAAATACTGGCCTACAGATGACTGGAGAAATTTGCCCTTTGTTCTAAAAACCGTCCTCGCTAGATGCCTTGTTTCGCAAAATACCAATAGCCGGGTCGATAAGTAATCGACGAAACAAGGCTCGCAAACTATTTTTTATAAGCGCCCTGCCTTCAAAAATTATCTCGTTGGATAAAGCAAATACTGGCCTACAGATGACTGGAGAAATTTGCCCTTTGTTCTAAAAACCGTCCTCGGTAGATGCCTTGTTTCGCTAAATACCAATAGCGGTCGATTGGTAATCGACGAAACAAGGCTCGCAAACTATTTTGAAAAGCGCCCTGCCTTCGAAAATTGTCTTGTTCGATAAAGCAAATAATGGCCTACAGATGACTGGAGAAAAATTTGCCCTTTCTTCTAAAAACCGTCCTCGGTAGATGCCTTGTTTCGCTAAATACCAATAGTGGTCCATTGGTAATCGACGAAACAAGAGTTAAAGTGCCTTCTACACATCCCGGAAAATGAAAAAAAATATAATAATCTTTATTAATAATCTTAAGTAGCCTAAAATCGAAAATGGTATCATCGAAGATACTTCTTGATGCGGAAGATGATCGCAGTCTAATATTACTCATTTATATTGGTTTTTTGGCAATTTACCATTATTTATTCTCACGTGAGAGAATGCGTGATACTTCTGTTGCCGGTCACTTGTATCAGATTTGGCGGGAATCTTGTTGTTATTCGCCACGTTCTAAACGAGTAAGGGCCTGGGAACGAATCCAAACCTCATTGAAAATCAATGGCATTGAACTAAATCGATTCTCATATGAAAGGGTATCTCAAAATAAGTACTTTCAGCAAGTTTGACCATGTTTGGTCGAAAAGTTGTCAGTTGACATGCATTTACATCTTTAAAAAATCCCATACAAATGTCTTTATTTCGGAACGTTTGTCCCTCCAACCCATACAAAGTCTCTAATTTTGACATTTTTCAAAAGCTTTTGTTTCAGCTCCAATTCAACTGAACAACGTCAAAGTTGGTAAGGTGACCATTTTGAAGATGCTCTTTCATGCAGTGTAAACAATTTTTTTCCAATCGATAAATTTTAAAACTCATTCCCAGGCCCT
Source organism: Pachyseris speciosa (assembly GCA_016490735.1). Classification (NCBI taxonomy): domain Eukaryota; kingdom Metazoa; phylum Cnidaria; class Anthozoa; order Scleractinia; family Pachyseridae; genus Pachyseris; species Pachyseris speciosa. The sequence goes on along the minus strand of JAEMWC010001165.1, from coordinate 35,257 downwards.
CATTCGTTTAGAACATGGCCAATTCTGTCAACATGGCGTTCAAGCTGCCATCCTTTGGTTTGCTTAAGCTTCCTTCCACTGTTCAGGAAGGTTGAGGTTTCAGTTTTCGACGGAATCCCTCATTCGACGAAAGTTACATTTGCTTTATCGAACAAGACAATTCTCGAAGGCAGAGCACTTATAAAAATAGCTTGCGAGCCTTGTTTCGTCGATTACCAATCGACCGCTATTGGTATTTAGCGAAACAAGGCATCTAGCGAGGACGGTTTTTAGAACAAAGGGCAAATTTCTCCTGTGATCTGTAGGCCAGTATTTGCTTTATCGAACAAGGTAATTTTCGAAGGCAGGGCACTTTTAAAAATAGTTTGCGAGCCTTGTTTCGTCGATTAGCAATCGACCGCTATTGGTATTTAGCGAAACAAGGCATCTAGCGAGGACGGTTTTTAGAACAAAGGGCAAATTTCTCCAGTCATCTGTAGGCCAGTATTTGCTTTATCGAACGAGATAATTTTTGAAGGCAGGGCGCTTATAAAAAATAGTTTGCGAGCCTTGTTTCGTCGATTACCAATCGACCCGGCTATTGGTATTTTGCGAAACAAGGCATCCAGGGAGGACAGTGTTCGAAGGGAGGTCAAATTTCTCGTGTCATCTATTTGCTTTATTTTTGTTTCGTCGATTACCAATTGTTTCGTTTCGTTTCGTTTCGTTTCGCGGAATACCGTAAACCAACTATTACAAGCAAATGAATCACTACTAAGATGTCGGAATTAAATCAAATTAAATCATGTTCGATTCACTCACCAATCCATGGCTGGTCCGATGAAACGTACGATTCATAGACAGAACAGAGAAAACACAGAAAAGATCACAAAATCGACGAACAATCACAGCTTGTCAAACTGTGCCGGGAAAACACGGCAAAGCGCGCTCTCTCTCTTCCTCCACATGATTGACAGAAGGAAGCAAATCGGTAGGTAGCCTAACTTCCGGCCAAGTGTGGGAGCCTGGTTACTCGACACCAATATGAACAAAACTGGCCGGATAAAGAAGGAGCAAAACTTCACTAAAGGTAAAAAATGCTTAGAAAATTAGGGGGTCTTCGTTTTAGAGTTTTTGGGGTCTTAGGGTCTTAAGGTCTTAGGGTCTTCGTTTTAGAGGTCTTCGTTTTAAAGACACCCACTTATGTCGGAGGCCACAACAAAGCCCTGTTTCAGTTTTCAGTTTTAGTTTTCAGTTTCAGTTTATTTTTTGCCACTTATTCTTATTTTAAATTACAAGATAAATATGTATTTACCTAATAATCGATAAGAGAAAAGCATTAGGCGAGGATGCCCATATAGAAACCATTAGGGCTTATTCGGGCTACAGGCACCTCAAGAAAATACAACTATAAAATGATAATTTAGGCGTGTCTTAATTAATTTGTAAGCACATTTAGGTTAAAAAGCAAGAACACAAACAAACAAACAAAATGAACAAAATAAAGGGAAGTCAGTTCAGGAGGGAAGTTTTTAATTTAGACTTAAATTGAGAAAAACTGTGAGCATTCTGAATTTCTGTATTGAAAGAATTAAACAATTTAGGCCCTTGAAAGCGTATTCCAAATTGTCGGACATTCGTTCTACAAGAAAATAAGTAAAGGGCATTGGAGTTTCTAGTATTATAATGATGACCTTGATGGCTAGATGATTCCAGTCATTCGTCTGATATCCCTGGTTTTAATGTTATTCATAATCATAGCCGGTAGGACTGGTGGAGGTGTCGACCTTTATCTCGCTGATTATTTAGAGTTTAAACACCGTGCTGACTTGGTATTTTCCGAAGATTGTGCTGAGTCTTTGTTTGTTGAAATCAATAGAACAAAGGGAAAAAACAAAGTGATCGGAGTTATTTATATATAGACCACCAGAACGTAAGTTGAGAGATTTCATTTTTGAACTAGAACAATTAGTTAGCGCTATTTCTAAAGAGAATCAAACCGTGTTTCCGATGGGCCACTGGAATCTAAATTTCATGAACCATTCTTGTCATCAAGCCACTGGTGAATTTTTAGACTTTATGTTTTCCAGAATGTTTCTTCCTTTGATTACCCGCCTTACTAGAATAACTTCACACAAGGCCTGGCTTATTGACAACATTTTCACCAATGAACCGCTTAATCAATCTATTAGCGGTCTTTTTTTTAAATGACATTTCTGATCATCTTCCCATTTTCGCTGTTATATCAGGATATGAACAGGCTTTTGATAGAAATAAGTATTTTACCTTTCGCTCCAAAAATCAGAAAAAATTAACTAAGTTTAAGTCAGAGATTGAAAATGTCAACTGGGCGGAGTTGCCAGGTTATAGTGATCCTTCCCAGGCGTATGGAAGTTTTCTCAAGAAGTATACAGCTATTTACAATCGCTACTTTCCGTTGAATAAAGTCAAGGCTAAAGGTTATACACTTTATAAACCCTGGCTTACTAAAGCACTTTTGAAATCAATTAAAAAAAAGAAGTCAACTGTTGAGTTGACTGTGGCTCTTTCATAAGCTTCATGTTTTTGAAACTGCGTAACGAACAAAAAATTCACACTATGAAATGGCAGCCAATCTCACAGAAGCCGCGTTGGTTCGGAAGTGCAGTTGGCACCTTTTCGTCTTTGAAGCTAAAAGTGTCAACTGTCATCAAAAGCTCCGCCAGATACCGACGCACTCTTGGTGAGACATTTCATTTCATTTCATGTTTCGGTGCGGACATGTCAACTATAGAGTATAATTTGCCACTAGTTTCTAGACAGAACTACGAATACGTTGTTGTTGTCAGATTGGGGAATCGAGGTCCAGTTATCAAGTTACCGGTCCAGTTAGGTCCAGTTACCGGATATTCTGCAATTACTCCGATCGTGGTAAAAGATTATCTCAATGTCAAAAAGGGAGATGCGTGCTCCCTTCAGGGAACTGATCCAGTGACTAAGCGGACCGGTCAAGTTCGAACAGTTATACGGGAACAAAACAAAAAAATAACCTCTGGCACCCAGGGTAGTTGAACCCATGACCTCTGCGATACTTGTGCAGTGCTATACCAACTGAGCTAACAACCCGGCTCCCAGTTAGCTTGTTAGCTCAGTTGGTAGAGTACTGCACTGGTATTGCAGAGGTCATGGTTTCAACTCGCGTGCAAGCCTGAATTTTTGTCAGGCTTCATTTTCACTGTTGCCTGAGTAGTAACTGCGATGATCACTCACATCTTAATTCTTTAATTTGCAGTTAAAATATATGATATTCATATATTCACAGTCAAACATTGCACAATCAAGGGCATGTGCAAAGATTTAGACTCACTGCACACAGTTACATGCAATAAATTAGAATAATTAAAAAAATGATGTCACAAGCTTGCATTGATTTACATGTATTCATGCCAAGCATTAGTTTTGTATAAAATAGAATGGATTGAATTAAAATTCAGTGAAGATGACTAAATATAACAACCATCTAGCATTCAGTAACATGACATAATTGAAAAAGTGCTGTCTTTCTTCTCTACTCTTCATTGTATGGCAAACTTTGACCTCCTGTCTAAAAGCATAAAACTAGCAATGTTAACTGTGACCGATTACAATCTTTTAGTAGGCCCTCATTTCATTTTTGTGGCTACTGCCTCGAAGAGGTAGACCGTGAGCGGTCGTCCTTTGTTCCTCAGAGCCACGCGAGTCGCGCAAAAAGTTAGAGACTGCGCGCAGTCTATCAGAGAGGCAAAGCCACTTAGTCATTGGGTTCTAAGTCCTTCTGTAACAATAGTTGTCACAGGACACCCAAATTTCAGCCATGTGCACATCACGCCAATACATCACAAAAGAACCAATTTCAAGAGGGATTTATAAATACATTGCCACCTCATATGGATAGATTGTATTGAAAGTTTGCCATTTGTATTAAGTTACTCAGGACTCTGTCACTCTGAAATGAATAACAGTGGATTGTAAGGGCAAATGACTCAAAGAGCCAGTTCATGGTTCTTTTTCAATCTAGTTAATATGAATATTCAATTTGCTGCTAAATCATAGTATTAGCGAAAACAAATAATCCAAATAAGCATGTGGTGCAGACCGGCTCTGAGACTAAAAATAGAAGCCGCATAACCGAGTTATAAAGTGTTTGGTAAAAATCATTCTTTTGACATCAAGGAATAATAATGTTTCTTTACTAACTTCCTCAGCAATAACATTTTTATCTACTACATTAATCTCAAGCAAGTGCACAGGGAACTAAAATAAACAACACGCAATCATTTTGGGGCTTGCCGTGGCGATGTGTATCAGATTACACGCAATGCAAATCAATGAGAAGTGTTCTAAAATACAAAACAACAATACTTTGAATGCTTTTTTTTTTTTTTCGCCGTGTTTTCTTTTCTTATACACAATTCCAAAATGCGAAGCACTCAATTCTTGGTTTGAAAGTTAAAAATGCCCTATTTTTTCCCTTCACTTTTGTTTCTACCAAAGACTTGTAGTGGGCAACTGTCAAAGTATCACCGGTTGCCGAGGTTTTTTGACAATCCTCAATTTTATACATAGCTACCTGTGCTCACACTTGGTTCAAAGTGATATTACAATATTGTTCCAATGTCCGACCATTTCTTTTCACCCAGCAAATAAAAGGTTAGATTATGGCAGTAGACAAACAAGCTTTTTAAGTACAGGTCTATTTTTTTTAAATAGGATCGTGGGTTCATACCACTTTCTTATTAGTCCAGAACCTCTTCCCTAAACTAGGGTTTACCTAAAACACAGAATCCGGAATCCGGAATCCGGAATCCGGAATCCGGAATCCGGAATACGAAATATGAAATCCGGAATACGGAATGTACAGAAGTTTGGTAAAAAATTTTGACAAAGGTTGAAGTCACTTGGGTAATAATATGGTCAACAAATTATATGATGACTTAGCCTGAGTTTTGCAGCAATCAAGCAATCAATCAATCTAGGGCAGCATTTTAATACTTTGGTTTTGCTTTTAATAAACCGCCTGATTCCTTTAAAGCACACAGCTTTCAATCACACTTCAACGATACTAATCAATGTTTTGTGCATTTTGAACATTTTAAATTAAAATCATTTTAATTAAAAGCTCCTTTTCTTATTCTTTTTGTCGATGAATAGTGTTAGGCCTGTCCACAAGTTGACGGCAACTTTTTGAACAACTTTCGATTTTCGATCAACCTTTTTTGATTTCGAGCAACTTTTTTTCCGTTTTCAATGTTTTGTTATTGATTTCAGCTAGATCTTTATAAAACAAGAGCTATTTTAAACGCTTCGTGACCAAAAAGCAGAGAAAAATCACTTTGCATATCTTGACTTAATTGCGCGTGGGAACGCTTACGCCTGATTGGTCATTGTCTGTTGCTCCATGCTGGAATGTTTGGGAACTGTATCGGCGCGTACATTTCAGGTTGTCGAGTGGCCGTCGATAAAACGTGGAACATGGGACATTCTGGAACATCCCGGTACATTCAGGAACATCTCCAAAAGACGAAGAAAGATCACTTTAAAAAAAAACTTTTAACTATACAGAAAAAAAGAAACAATATAAATAAATATAATCCGAGAAATTAATTGGAGAAAAAAAGAAGACAAAATATTTATTTCAAAAAAAAGAAAAGAAAAGACGTTTATAAATGCACCACCTGGAAATGATAGCTATGGGGGCTGGGTGAGGATTGTTTTAGCGCTTTTGTTTGCTTACAACATTTTCACCCTCATACAGTTGTACCGTCTTCAGTCATTGCTCTTTTTTTCGAAAAAACCTAAGTCAGTATGGTGCCCAATATACCTTGAAACTTTTATATAGGAACCTTGAGCACGCAAAATCCGCTGCTCTCCACTTCTGATTGGTTGAGGAATCTACAACAACTGAGGACTTGGTCAGGCCTACTTTTACAGTAGGCGATAAACGTGGTTAATCTGCTCCAAGAAAGATTTTCTTCCCAATAGCAATGCTTCTCACTCCGTTTTTGCAGCGATGGCTGCACTGCATGGGCCTGTTTGTTTCTTAAGGTTAAACTAGTGTAAAATCTCGCGGATCAGTTCTTTAATTGCATTTAATGATCCTGCATACGGTCTTTCTTAATAGTTATCCTTATATCCCTCCACATCGACTCAACTGGAAAGAACAAACCAAGTCCCAGACTAAGACTTCACTCCTGTCACCTACCTCCTCCTGTAAGACATCTATCGTCTTCATGGTCAGTGCTTATAGCTTAAGATCTTCGATTGCACCTGTCCTTTCTATTCCGAGAGAGTCGGGAACTTTTCAGCACTCGGCAGCAACTACTTTTAATAAGCTCCCTGTAGCTATTAGAAACATAACTGAGTATAACTCCTTTTGTCGTAGTGTGAAGAGACATTTTTTTATCTTTATTTATTATTATTATTCGGTTCTTTTAACCCTCTTATTAATTATTAATTCCAGTTTCTAGATTCCGTATTCCGGATTCCAGATTCCAGATTCCGGATTCCGGATTCTGGATTCTGGATTCCGGATTCCGGATTCCGGATTCCGTGTTTTAGGTAAACCCCATGAACTACATGTATACTCCAATAAGCCATATACAGTCTGTAGTTCAATGAGATTTAATTTTTGTTGGTGATGTTTAGCATTCAATTTTGCTTTGTAGGCCTGTACAAAAAGGGATCCTGAAAAGTTGGTGACTGCCTTGGTTAGTCCTTCAGTCAAAGATGCAGAAAAAGAGCTCATTTTTGTTATGCCATGGCCATGTTAAGAGCCATCACCTTCCAAGAAAAAGCTTGGAAAAAGTTGGAGAAGGGCCAAACAGAAAAAAAAATGCAAGAAAAGAGCCTGGAGAAATACATGTATTTATTATGATATGCATCACTTTGGAATTACCCTGCTGGAGCCCTTAATGAAAGTGTTGCTCCTTTGCCTTCTTCAAAGTTTATTATGTGAAACTGACAAAACACATGAACACCAAAATACTGTATGTTTGGAATGCTGTGTTGTGAACAATCACATGCAATATTAAACCACAAGAAAATAGAAAACAAGGATAATCATTGTTGTGGCTTTCAGTTTATTTACCTTGCACCTGATTGGTTCCCTTCATGAAACAATGCACATTTCATAGCGGAGCACCATACAGGCATGAGTTTTGTTCTTGGGAATAGCCAAACATTTCAAGAAAAGTCAGACAAAACACGTCTGAAAGGAGCTGATTATTTGCTTCAAAAGTCTGTTGGCCAAGTAGCAATGCGCCCACGTGCATCAGTTTATTTGTTTTGGTTACTGTGCACTTTCTTCACGTTGAGTGTTAGTCCACCTCCAGATTTACAGATCTTTGAGCAACCAGAGATGGCAGCGGAATACTTCTTTGTTCACAGGAATGACAGGAACAACTTGCTCTTGATGGTCCAAAGACTTTTGCTTTGAGTTTCCATATTTTGGAAACAAGTTAAGTGTGGCTGGCCGTTTTGTTTCAAGACTCTAGCACAGTCGTACAGCTTTGATCTTAGATCACTACAGTTAAATTTGTTCAAAAACAACTTTTTTCTTTTGAACCAATGACCTATTCATTGTTGTGGAAAGCTCTTGTATCCTTGCTTCAAGCAAAGGGTGACAAATGGGACACAAACGAGCACGGTCTCGATTTGACACATTCTGACCATGTTCACGATCTCTCAAGCAAGCTAAATGGAACGAGAGTAGTCCCGTGATTGCATTTACAGTTGGCACCCAGCTGCAGGTCACCCAGGTCACAGCACACCACTCTATCAGGTTCATTTCCAAGAAGTGAATATCCCAACATTTGGCAACGATCGCTGGTCAATGGTTGCATCCAGAGCTGGGAAGTAGTATGGCTGAAAGTAAAAGAAAGGTATTCATTTATAAATCTATTTATATATTTGAACTGATAATGGACGAGAAAATAAAAATTATGGAAATAACTTAGATTGGTCATAAAAGATTTCTGAAAAAATACTATGCTATTTTGAAAATATCCTTTGTTCATTCTTTGTTCATTGAGTGTCATCTTTGATGAGTAGTATGAATTTTTTTCCTTTCAACCCTTATATTACATGTGATATTAAAATGCCTTGAATGTAAAAGCTGTGTAATGAATATACAACCATGTAATTATCCATTAATACTGGAAGAACCGTGGGAAATCCAAACTCTACGATTCTGTTCCTCCCCACCCTCCCTCCAAAAAAACAAACAAACAAACAAACAAGAATGCCTGACCACAGGTTATCATGGAGATGGTATTTGCATCTTAATTGTCCCAACACCTGTTTGTTGTTAGGCTGAGACATCATTCTGTTTTTGCTGTATGGATGATTTTGAGCTTGACAAGGTATTTATGTAAGTTATCTCTTTGCGAAAAGTGTGTAATAGTGGTATTAAAGGTTTGTTGTTATCAACCTTCTCGGCTGATTTCATCAATTCTGTTACCTTCATTGCAAGTTTCACATTTTTTCTCACTTCTTGGATTATTTTGGCCAAAGCCTTCTCATGGTTGGTTATAGAATAGGGATGACAACTGTATCCAAGGACAATTCCAGACATCAACGAGGAGTAGCTAGCCCCACTTAGTTTAAGTTGGAGGCCATTTGCCTTTTGCATGGGACAATTTTTCCGACAATCAAATGTCATTAGGGATATTTATGCATATGAGCCTTCCATTAACAGAATGCTAGAAACTTTTTACACCAGTATGAGCATGTGGATGATTGTTTATCACTCTATTTCTGTTGCTTTTTTTTGTAATGCAGTAAATTTGAAGATTAGTGTTATTTTTATTCTCTTATTAACAGGATGAGTTGCCTTCCTTCTTTTAAATACTTTATTTTTAATTTTATTTTTATTTTATTTTATTAGCTTCGCCAACTTAATATTAAATATACACAAAAATGACAACATATGATTTCAACTCTGATAATGGTTTTATTTTCTTGTATCTCTTTTTAATAGGAATTTTAAACTGTCATTCCTGATTTGTAAAGAAACTTGGATTGTGAAGAAGAGCAACTACATGCATGTACTCAGTTCTTTGTAACTTTGTCCTCTTGTTTGAGGGTGCCCACTCATTATCATTGTAGATGGCAGTGAAGATATCATCAAAACGCCAGGCGCAGTGGACTCACAATACTTTTCCATTTCATCTGGATTGTATAGGTGCTTCCCTCCAGTGGAATAGTGTTTCACCAATGATTTATGACACTTGTGCACAAGAGTGCTAAATGTTGTGTCTCCTTCATAACAGTAATGAAAAGTAGTATTACTTTGTATTATAGGTAAACATACATTCTTTCATTTCAATTTTGAACCGCCGACCGGTTAGCTCAGTGGTAGAGCACCGGACTACCGTGTGGGAGGTCGCAGGTTCGAACCCCGGCCGGACCAACACTCAGGGTCTTTAAATAATTGAGGAGAAAGTGCTGCTTTGTAATGACATCTACAAACGGTTAGACTTTCTAGTCTTCTCAGATAAGGTCCATAAACCGTAGGCCCCGTCTCACAGCTCTTCATAATTCTCTGATTCTGTGGGACGTAGAAGAACCACTAGGGACGTAACAAAACTCTGGCAGTGACCAACCCTGGTGTCTGTCTTAATTTGATATTGAGATTACGGGGGACTCATAACTCATCTTTATTAATTGTAAACTGCATGATAAGCAGTCTGGGAAAATCCCCCGGCCAGTGTTGTAATGCGCATTTGAATATTGCATAGAAAATGCGTAATATAAATGTGATATATTATTATTATTATTAATTTTCACCACCAGTAAGTTGATTTTGTAGCAAGAGTATCATCAATGTGTTGACCTCATGAGAACATACATTTTTAAAGATTTGTCAGGTATTTCTATACTACACTGGGATTGGGACTGAGGGTAGGGGTATCATTATAGATACATGTAGTATTTGAGCATTACATGTACAAATTAAAATAAAGCATTTATTTCATTCTTTTGCTACAGTAAGATGCACTCTTATTGCTATAAGCTACTAAAAACTTGAGAACTTCATACTTTCCATTCAGAACCACTTCATTGTCAGTGGTAGATATAAGTTATTTCCTCCATTCTTGTGATGTGTAGTGAATGCCATATGGAATTGCTTCGCAAGATTGCTGAAAATTCTTTCTCTTTTTCTGAGGGTCAGCAACAAGAAATAATGTTTTTTGCCATTTTTGCACAAATTTTGACTGAATGTCTGTCACTGGACATTTCAAGTCTAGTCTAAGGGAGTTTTAGGGCCTGATTACATGGCGAATTTCAGCCCAGTGTGGGGTGGGGGGGGGGGGGGGGGGCTGAAATACTGTTGCGATTACATGACAAATTTCAGCCCGGGCTGAAATATAAGCCATCCTATATTTCATAGAAAACAACCTCACTGCCCATGCTCATGTTGCTTTTTCAGCCCGAGCTGAAATTCCATTTTGATTACATGGACATTTTGTGGATTTTTCAGCCCATTTGCCCGGGCTGAAACCTCCTCCATGCAATCGCCACTTTCATTTTAAGAGGGGTTTTTCCAGAACCCGGGCTGAAATTTCAGCCCAGGCTGACATTTGCCATGTAATCACCCCTTAGAGTGGCTCAAACTATGTGATATGAAATAGGAACAGTTACTGTTATTTTTGGAAGGGACAAATTAAGGCTAAATTATGTTGCCTTACACATGGATGATTGTCATTATATCTAATCTCCTCTTAAAAAGTGTACCTCTAAGTTTTCTTTGAAGCATGATGTTTTCTTTTAATTCACTGTTCAGTTCATCTTTTTGTTGTTGTTTTTCCATCAAGTGTATATTTTGCCGAGTTATTTCTGTTGGCAAAATATCTATCCATCAAGTAATGATCTGTTTGCAACATTTGCAGCAACTGTAGATGACCACACCTTTTATTCTATTCTAGTGTGGATATTAAAAAAATCTTGTTTTCTTATATTCACTGTTGATTTGTGGTGTTATTTGAGGTGTTTCAATAGTGGAAATATGTTTTTTACTGCAAGTAAAAATCCAGTCAAAATTCAGTTCAGCGTCTTTTAAAGGGGTTACTAAAACACTGAGTTCTTTAAGATGGCTTCTTTTCTTGGCAGTTTGGCAGACACGTTAATTTGTGATCATCAACATTTTCATTTTAACCGGTACACTTTTTATCTTGCACGCTGTCTCAACACATCTGACAATTTCAAGTCCTGTAGACGCCAGAGAAATTTTTGTTTCATGGTAACAGTCTCACATATTTCACATATTCTCACAATATTCAATTGTTTTTTTTCTTCTGCTTTCCTCTATTCTTCTTCCATTTTTCTACCCATTTCAAGGTCTTCAATTTTTCTTAGGAGTTCTCCCTGGCAGGGTTTGGTGGACTCGAGTTTTTGAGACTGAGCGCTGGTCGATTAAGAAACAAACAAACCAACCAAACAATGTATGACTGGGGGTGTGTCTGTGGGAGGGGAAGGTTGTCCAAAACGTCTTCAAATCGTTTTTTTCTGCAAAGTAACGTTTCGGGAGTGGGCGGAATTTAACAACGCAAATGTCGTACCTTTTTAGGCGGAATGTATCCTTCGTTGTTGCAGATCCTCTTATCATGATCGGCCAGCAATAAATGTTTTTCACAAAGAAATATTCCGGTATGGGAAGGGTTTTGAAAACAGTTGAACACCTGAAATAATCGCCGTGGACATAAAACAATTGCCATGGCAATCATCCTGTTCACGTAATGGGAAGCAGCAATTTAATTTGCTTTGGCTAATTTTTTCGTCGTAGTGCTTGTTTGCAGAGCGTCGCTTCAGTCAAATACCCACAGGCCCGTGCTTGTGATTCTGCCAACAAAGATATATTAACTAACCCAACAGTCATCGACAACAGACGTCTGTCGCAACGCTCGTGGGGCTCTTAAACAATTCATTTTTACGAGAAGAAAAAAATCTTAACTCTTACATACCAGAAACAACGGCTGTCAGCAATTCCCCCTTGAAGCCGCAGTTTGCGCGGGGAAATAAATGGCGTGTGCAAATGCAAGCAAAGCAGAAAGAGACAAAAAGAGACGAAGAATTCATTAAAATGAACAAACCTCTTTCATACTCTTAAGAAATTACAAAATTTCCAACTACTATAAACTAAAATGAATCGAAAAAACTCTGGCAGCAACGTTATTTTAAGAAAACTCTAAGCTTATATTCGTAAACAATCTGCATTGTTAAGCGATTGCATTACTCATTTGAGGCCGCAGAATTTCTGCGGCATGGGTCATTACAGACCGCAGAATTTCTACAGCATGGGTCATAATATTTGTAATTTTGAAATGCAATGTCCATATAGTGTCTCATTTCAGTCCTTTTGATCTGTTTTTGTTGTAAAAGTGGCACACATGCCTCTCAATCATTGGTTTTTCTGTGCATTGATGAATATTTCGAATTAAAATGAGGATTTAGGAGTTTATATGTCTGCCATCCAACACATGTGTATACATATACTGAACTTTTTTTTACTAAGGGCTGTGAAAGTGGTATCCTTTTTGTTTACAAAATTCCAGAAAACTTAACAGTCTGCAAAGTACTTCATATTTTTGCATTTTAATATAGCAGCAATTTCTGTATCCGTAAGTTTTGCAATAAGCTTGTGATCTCAAAAACTCACTGCTCTGTCCGTGTTATTTCGCTAAATATTACGACTCTGATGTCTCCATTGTAAGAGGATTAAAGAAAAAGGCGTTTTTTGCGGAATCCCGTTCGAATTTACCCATAATGAGCCCATTTCTTGCATGCTACTTTGTATCGATAGAAAGAAGTGAGACTTATTCAAAATTCCGTCAACCCTCGTTATGAAAGTAGTACCTGGTTTTGAAGAACACCCTATCAAAAATATTTGATATTAATCAGTATTTAATTACAATGATACAGGGTTCATAAAGTTTGTTAACGGTTATGTGGTTTTGCATTCACCGTGATTCAGAAACGTTCTAACAAATTGCTTAGTTACTTACACTGAACACAGGGGAGGTGCTGTGGTTAATGTAGAGGAGGAAGTGGGGGGGGGGGGAGGGGGTAGTTGCAGAGTCGTGGCCAGCAATTTTTTGGGTATTTTTTATTTTCGTTTTCCACAGTTACTTGTTATATACATTTAAGATTTAAATTGAAATCTCAAGTGATGCAAAATTTTTAAACGTGAAGCCAATCTGCATGTCATTCACCTGAAAACAAGCATCAGATGCTGTATAGACTCTGAATAGAACAGAAGCAGACAACACTATCAGTAAGTGCAACACCTCAAGAGCAAATGTCTGCATCAAATCGCGCATTGCAAAATATAGCAATGACAAACATCCAAACTTTTCAACGCTAAAGCCTGGTTTTCATTAGCGACGCAAGCACAAGCGCAAGCATAAGTAACTTATGCCAAGTGAAAACGAACACTAAGCAAGCGAACGCAACCATAAGCGCAAGCACAAGGAAAAGGACAAATTTTGATCCTTGCGCTTGTGCTTGTGCTTATGCTTATGCTTGCGTTAAACCCGTTTTCACAATGAAATACGTGCTCTTGTGCTTGCATCGCTAGTGAAAACAAGGCTTAAGAATCAAAGTCCCAGAAGAAACGTTTGACAGGCAGATACACACAGATAGGCGATTTCTAAGGGACCAACCCTTGTACAGTTATCAAAACCTACCCCAACCGAGCTTGTACGCCAGTAATAGTAATAGTACCATCAGACCGAAACACCTCCGCAAAGGTAAATACAAAGCGCAAGATCGAACTGCCCAAAGACCTAAACAAAATCAAGCAAAAGTCGAGAGCGCCGAGAGGAGATACGCTTACATTCGTGATAAGTGCACTAAGACTAACTATAAAGTGAATGGGGCAGATCTTCAACATGAAGTTCAACGAGCTACAAAAACTTACCGCCCTACTAATAAGAAATATTCTGTTATAAACTAATGAAACAAGAAAAAACAATAATCAGTTCCACGCGGGACCAAGGATTGGGCCTGGGTCCTACAGAAACACAACAAGCACTTTTTAAAGTCATCATCTACGTCACAATTACCATCACCACCTCCATCACCATCGCCACCACATTAGAATCGAAACCCACGCTTCATTGTCTTCACCTATAATGTGAAAATGTGATAATGATACTGTAATAATAATAACTCCATATTTTACATCGTGCCTTTCAGTGCCTTCATAGGGAGGAGTACGTGAAATCGTAAACCCCTTTGATTTTCCATATTGTTTTTTATAGCTGCATGGAGGGTTTTAAACTTTTCACGGGTTCTCTGTTCGAGGCGATTTTTTCCTTCTGCATTCACCTGACGAATGTGTTCTAACAGCTACAGTTGCTCGACCGGACGATGTTCCTCAACCTGATCCAGCGGCCGCTCAAATTCAGGCTCCAGTTCAAGTAGAAGCTGACGAACGTTCTTTGGAGGCTTGAAATTTTATCTATGCACTCCTTCGCCGCGTGTTCTATTCCAGCTATGAGTTTTTTCGTGTGTTTGGTTCGCTTTAGTTTTTGCGCGTTTTTCACGTTTTGTATTCTTATTTTATCGGTAATTTCGAATTTTATATTTTGTTTGCCATGCTGTTAGGTTTGCCCTTTTATTTTTTGGCTTTGAGTAAGTTAACATCTTGTTCGAACTGCTTCAGTTTAGCCTTTGCCCCGTTTTTATTTGACCTTGGCTGGCTATTTCTAATTCCATGTTATTCGCTTTGCTTTCAACGTTTGCCCTCGTTTTCATAAGGGCTTTGAGAGCTATTTCAAGTTTGTTATGTTGTTTTTCCTGTTCTTAATGTTTGCCATTGTTTTGTTGGGCTTTGTGGGCTTTTGCAAATTTGATTTGCCATTCGCCCTTCTTTTTAACGTTTGTCCTTGTTTCATCTGGCTTTGCGGGCTATTTCTAATTTGAAATGTTTTTGCCCTGCTTTCAACGTTTGCTCTTGTTTTATTGGGCTTTGCGCGCTATGTTTATTAAAGTCTACGAGTCCGGCTCTGGTTCTACGTTCGTTATAAGGAAGATCATTTTTAGGATGTAGGTGATCAGGTTTTAGTTCGTAGACTCGGTTGTGTTGTGACCGCTAAAAATGCGCGATTATAGGTTGGAGTCAGTTTAGGTGATCGTATGTACATTTCCCTCAAGTTTGTAACTAAACGCTTCGTTGATTTTACGATTGTTGTGTGATTGAAGGAAGTTTTGCGCGGACAAGAATGTCCTTTAGTGATTTTTCCTTCTTGTAAGAAACAATCGGTGGCTGGTTGAATAGTGTGCCAGTGTTTCATGAGAATCTTTTTAAGATTCGGTAAGGTTGGGTTGTAAGTGGTAACAAATGGAAGAATCTCTTTTGTTTGTTTTGTCCTGTTGCGGAGAGCTTCTTTTCTGTTGATGAACTTAACTTCAGTCAGGATTTTTTTTAACGAGTGTTAGAGGGTAGCCTCTTTTACAGAGCCTTTGTTTTCAAAGATTTCTTTGACTGAGTTAGTTCTTAAGAGACGTAGTGCTTCTCCTTTGATAAAACCCTTTTTAAAGTTAAAAGGGTGGAATGATGAGAAGTGCGTGTACTGAAAAGTTTCAGTGGGTTTTAAGTGTGTTTGTAAATCAAGGATTTTGAGAGTTGAGAGTCGAGGTCCTTTGAAAACCTCAGTGTCGAGGAAAGCAGCGCGTTCTGATGACATTTCACAAGTGAACTTGATTGTGTGGTGGAAGGAGTTAGCGAAGTTTACGAAATCAGAAACTTCTGTAATATGAATGTTCCACAATGAAAATATGTCATCAATATATCTTTTCCAAACGAGAGGTTTATGTGGGCTAGCCATTAGTAGTCGTTTTTCGAGATCCGCCATAAATATGACAGAGAAAGCGACCGCCATTTTAGTTCCCATAGCGATGCCATGGGTTTGTACGAAATGCTTTCCGTTGAATTGGAAAGAATTTCTTCTAGTATAAGCTGCATGAGTTCCCGTAAATCGTTGGTGGGAATTGGTAGATTATGCTCATAGTGGTACTCGTAATGGCGGCAGATAACATCAATTCCTTCTGTTTGAGGAATGTTAGTGTCGAGGGAACTAACGTCAAGAGTGGCTAAAATAAAATCGTTTTGAATTTGCTTATTTTCGATGAAATTGATAAAATCAGTGGTGTCTTTTAAATATGACTCTTGTTTGATAGCGAAGGGTTGTAATAGTGAGTCCACGAAACTGGAAATACTTTCTGTAGGGCCGCTACTACCAGAAAAAATTGGTCTGCCAACTGGTGTTTTCTTGTGGATTTAGTCAGCGTGCAAAATTCTGGTATTCGCGGTTGTTTTAGACCGATTGTCCACCATTTGTGAGTCATTTTATCGATATTACCTGAGCGGAATAGTTTGTTAACTATTTCGTTGACTTTTCGGGCAGTGTCCAGCACAATAAGAGATGTGAGAGGCGTGTAAAATTTATCGTCAGATAATTGTTGTGAGCCTTCTTGTATTTTTTGTGCGGTGTCCATAATGACTGTTGTTGTTCCTTTGTCGGCTTTTTGGAGATTAATTTTGCTACTGCGCTTAAGTGAGTTAATAGCTTTTCTTTCGTTCGCTGCAATGCTGTCATAGTGAGGTCGGAACATTGTCGAAGCTAGTTCGAGTTTGGTCTCAGTCTTCCAAGTAGTTTTCAAGATCAACTGAGTTATGAATTGGTGGTTGCCATGTGAATTTGACAGGGAAGGGATGAGCAGTCGTTTTCCTTTGTTTATTAAAGTCTACGAGTCCTCTGCTTCTACGTTCGTTATCGGGATGATCAGTTTCAGGATGTAAGTGATCGGGCTTTCGTTCGTAGACTCAGCTGTTTTGTAATCGCTAAATTTGCGCGAATACTGTTTGGAGTCATTTTAGGTGATCACAAGCAAATTTCCTTCAAGTTTGTAACTAAACGCTTTGTGGATTTTATGATTGTTGTGCGATTGAAGGACGTTTTACGAGGACAAGAATGCCCTTTTTAGTGATTTAACGTTCTTGTAAGATACAATCCGCGGCTGGTTAAAGATATGTTTTTCTGTAGGTGAACTTAACTTCAATCAGGATTTTCTTTAAAACGATTGTTGGAGGGTAGCTTCTTTTACAGAAACTGTGTTGAAGTCTCGTTTGTTGTTTTCAAAGATCTCTTTGACTGAGTTAGTTCCAAAGAGACGTAGTGTTTTAAAATGGCAATCATCTCCTTGTCGGAAACTGTCTGCGCCATGGTAGAGTTCTGCAAAGAACTGTGTTTCAGCTTTGAGATGCAAGACCGGTTTCAGAACCAAAAGATTGGATCCTTCGTCAGTTGCTTTAAGCTTTTTCGAAGAGCTCAAAAGGAGAGCTAGTTTCGAGTGCTGAAGGTAGAATCAAGTCTCTTTATATAGCGGACTTCAACCCGCAGAGTGTTTTGTGATTGGTTAGTTACAAGCGGGATTCTTATTGGAAGATATAGATTATCCAATGGCGTGAAGGGGATTTCGATCCTGTGAGGTGTGAAGATCACACGTTCAATGCACCGTGTAATGAGCGCAAAATTATGCAAACAGAACAACTTAGCGGTGTTTTCGAAGGATCGAAAATCACTCAGTGCGTTGAGAGTGATGTAAATGTATTTTCGAAATATAGTTGTTCTGTGATAAAGTGCATACTGATCCAAAAATGACGTTTTACGTTCGTTATCGGGGTGATCAGTTTCAGGATGTAAGTGATCGGGCTTTCGTTTGTAGACTCAGCTGAGTTGTAATCGCTAAATTTGCGCGAATACTGTTTGGAGTCAGTTTAGGTGATCACAAGTAAATTTCCTTCAAGTTTGTAACTAAACGCTTCGTTGATTTTAAGATTGTTGTGTGATTGAAGGAAGTTTTGCGAGGACAAGAATGTCCTTTAGTGATTTTTCCTTCTTGTCAGATACAGTCGCTGGTTGGTTAAAGGTGCGTTTGAGCTTAGGTAAATGGCTTAAAGGAGATTTTGATCCTGTGAGGTGTAAACTACACGCGTTTAATGCATCGTGGAATGAGCGCCAAAAATATTTATGCAAACAGAACTCCTTTGTGGCAATTTTGAAACATCGAAAATCATTCAATGCGCGCGTTGGGAGTGATGCTAAGCTATTTTCGAATTGTAACGTCGTTCTGTACTTAAGTCAAAATTGATCAAAAAAGAAACGGAAACAAAAAAAAAAAAAAAAGAAACAAAACAAAAAAAAAGAAACAAAAACAAAACAAAAAAAATTCAAGACTGCTCCAAAACTTGGTGGACAAGCTCAGTTCAAAGTAAAATGGTTTTGTGGAGAAATAAAATGGCGAACACCATGAGCCAAGTTAATTTGCTCACTTATTTTCAAAGGAACGAGCCGTTCATTTTCCATTTGTTTCAAACACGGCAAAACCTTTAGGTAGGCGATTTTGTAAAACATGTTAAACCTACTCTTTAATCATTGAAAGCTAGTCGTAAAACATAAAAAAGGTTTGCCCTAATTTCGAGACAGCTTTTGTTGGATTTTTCTTATTCAGCTCTATAATAGCAAATAAAATTAATACCTGTGTTATGCCTTAACAGTCAAACATGCCTTCCTCCAACAGGATGTTGGACGAAAATGTTTGATCGTTTGACTGGGGCTTCTTGACTCTATGCCCCTGAACCTGTAGACCTTCCTGCTTTAAGAATCTTTTGTCAGTTCCTCTTCGTTCCTTTAGTCCTTTTATCAACTTCAGGTATTCTATATTTTTGTGCCATTTCAGGTTTTTGTGATCAAGATGCTTGTTAAAGTAGATTTTTCTATGTTCCAAAATAATGTTTCATGAGCGCGATTTTATCGACGCCCGGCGTAGTTCTTCCCTCAGACCTTTGTTTTTTTTTTTCGCTTTGCTATGTCCGAGGCCTCGAGTTGATATTCGCCCAATACAGCTCTCGTACCTCTATTTAGTATTATTTGCTACAATTATATCATTCAAATATTAATTCAGACAACATAATTGTGTAATCAGAGTTTTTATTAGAAATGTAGCGAGAAAGCCCAAGAGCAGCTGGAAGCTTATCACTGAATATTGGGTTCCTCCATCCATAAGTAAATGAAATGAACATAATATGTCAGAGGACGGACGAGTTTAATTTAGACTTTTATAGTGAAGTCTCAAAGCTGGAATATAATAATAATAATAATAATAATAATAATAATAATAATAATAATAATAATAATAATCTTTATTAGGGCTCCAAGAAGGCTTTTCAGTCCTAATTCACAAAAATACATTAGTTATTATCTACAATAGGAAAAATACTTATCAATCGTAATTTACAAATGTATATTAAATATTGTCTACAATAAAAATGGCGTTCAGTCCTAATTTGCAAATATATAATAATCATCGTACAATGATACAATTAACTATTTGAAAAATATAATTGGAAAAGATAATCTTTCAATTTCCTCTTAAACATTTCTAGGCTATTACAATCAGTGATAGCAGTCAGCAATGAGTTCCACATAGTTACTGATCGGTACAGAAAAGATCGCTGCCCAGCAGCAGATTTGTATCCTGGAATATCTAATTTGTTCTTATTTCTAGTATTCCGATCGTGCACAGTAGCCCTAGTGACAAAGCGGGAACAGAGATCAGTATCTTAGCGCTAGTCCCTTAACACATTTAAACGTGAGAGTGCCAACAGTACATTTCAGCATACTACAAACAGGAAGCCAATTTAAGTCCTTCAGGACAGGTGTTATGTGTTCGAATTTTCTCGAGCCTGTGACAAACTCTTGCAGCAAAATTCTGGACACTTTGCAGTTTGGAGACGTTCTTCTTTGATGTGCTGGACCATACAGGAGAACATTAAAATAATCGACTGAATATCTGGGAGATAAGGCAAGATCACGGGGTAGGGAATTGAAACATATAAGGCCCTTGGTAGAGGATCGCACACTGTTCAGTATCGGTTCTAAAATAACGTGGATGATAGTTACTGGGGTTTCGTGGATTGTACGTACGTATGCAGAGAAAAGAGTACGTATCAAAAAAGTTAGGAAGGAGATTATTATGATCGGAGTACAGTACAAGCAACAACGAAAGCGTTAATGTTGAAAATATCAAGGATATAAGATTAACTAGGTAGGGCGTGGTGTGAGCAAGATAGTCAGTTCAGCATATCATTTCCAAAGTTACGTTTCTTCAGAAGTGAAAGCCTGTTTAAATTAGGGGGATAAGTTGCGGACCATACAAGTACAGTGCAAGGATAAAAAGGATTGCGAAGAAAGAAATAAACGAGATTTACTTATAATTCCACTGATAGTTTTCGATATCAGTCAAATGAAAATGATCCTCGCAGTTGTGAACGCAATTTATGCAATTGTAAAAAGAAGCCTGTAAAAAACCGGTGCAATGCTCTAACCAACTGAACTATGAAGCCACAGACGTTTATTATATTTATCCATTACGTTTATTTTACTGAATTGGAATTTGAAATTGAAAATTAGCGGACCGATACCAAACAGTTCCCCAGCACCTTACAGTGTCCTTGTGGGGTGTCAATGAACTGTCTTATGGTATTTCTAAACATTTTTCCCCATTTCAATCCCTTCTTCAGAATCCTTAAAATTTCAATCAAATTCACGTGTACCCTCACCTTAAGCTAGCCCAGTATCATTAGTAGGCCCCTTAGTAGCCAACATTTCCGTGGTGTATTCTGAGTTTTTTCGCATTGTTAATCAAACTCGTGCATTCGTTGTCGCAACTTTGACGAAGCTAAAACCAACATACAAGAAAAGGCTGGGAAATTCATGTATAACGGATAGAGCGAGAACGGAAACACGCAAACGTGCGCACGATCTGAGCGCGCGCGAAAATAGTCTTTTTCGCGCACGCAATATACGCGTTTGACCGGAACAGTTGTGGTAAGGAGGTGAAATACGAGGCCCCTAAAAACGACTGCGTGGGAGGCTAGAACAATAACGGATTTTTCAACAACAAACAATTGCTTTTTTATGTCGCTGCCATTCTCTGAGCTTTGCTTCGACTGTGTGTACAGTACGTGAGTTAAGCTTGATAATGGATTCTCCTTCCAAGCAAGTATTCGAACAAGTCATTGTCCCTGACGATTTAGCGCCGTCCAGTTCACCTGTGGTATCTGGATAGTTTTGTTATGAGGTGACTTCATCGATTTAACTTGAACAAGCTTCTAATCTTATTCTCTTCTATGTTCGCAGCAAAAATCCATTACTCGATGCGGAAATCATCATTCCGTGTTGGCACAGTTTCTGTGGTTTCTGCGTCGAGGAGATCAAGGGATCGCCGGCCAGGGCTTCAACTTGTAGGCAACCAGTGACAACTTACTGCACGAACAGAAAAGCGAACAGCATGCTCTCGACCGTGCAGGAAAGCTTCTCTGGTGCCATCAAACATTCCCCCTCGACACCGCTAGGCCTTTCACGATTGCGCTGAGCACCTTTTGAGCACTTTTTTGAGTTTGGAGCACTATTTTGCATTTTGAGCACCCTTAAGCACTTTTTCGCACTTTGGGCAACATTTGAGCAATCTTTCACATTTCGAGCAAATTTCGAGCAACATATGTCTTCTAAAACATTTTAAAGCAAAAACTGTGTGTCGCTCGCAACGAGAATCGTGTTCCAGGTCATAAATTTGAATAAAAGACCGTTTTCATGGAAAGGCACGTGGACTTATCCTTACTGAGCGTGAGAACAGAAGTTTCTGATTGGCTGATGTATCATATGTGTGTCAGCTCAAATTTCTAAATCATCTGATGTCTAGGTTTTACACTAGTACTGCTGAATTTATTTACAATTCGTAACCGGCTTTAGTTTTTCAAGAGCACAAATGGAAGCACTAAATCAGTCGGAAAACAATAGCACCGAAGACGAAGAAGTGATTGACCCAATTACAATAACAGTAAATGCTGGAGTGTCCCTAAGTGCTCCAGAAAGTGCTTCGATAGCACGAAAGCGAAAAGTTCCGATCAACAAAGGGAAGAACAAGCAAAGAGGAAGCGCCAAAACCACCAATGTGAGTACATGGGATCGTCTCAAAGAGTACCTAAACCAACACTTTGCCGTGGTAAAAGGAAAGCTTAGAGGTAACTGTTCACAACTTTTAGCACTTTTTGAGCACTATTTTGAGATTTTGAGCACTTTTTGAGCACTTTTTAGCCATTTTTGCCAGCACTTTTTTAGTATTTTACGAGCGCAATCGGGAAAGGCCTAGACACCGCAAAGCAGCACATTCGACACTGGCAAGAGCTTGAAGTCGAATGTGCTGCTTGCAAGGAAGTCTGCCCGTACAAAGAAACAAGATGCGAGTGAGGCGAGAAGCTGGTGAGAAGAACACTCGAGAACCACAAAAGGACCACGTGCCCGATGAGAGAAATTCAGTGTCCACTAAACTGTGGAGCGGTCGTGAAGTACTGAGTCAGTTATAAAAGTAGTTTACGGATTTAATTAAAAATATTGAAGCGTTAAATATTTGTAGCTACTACTAACTTTAAATTAAGATTGTTAGTTTTTTTAGGTTTCGTTGTGTTAAATGGCCGGTTGACAGGCCTACACGACTCTGGAATACGTGATCTAGTTTTATCGCCTTTGTTATAATATTGTTCAGGTATTCTGGAAGTAAGCCATTATAGTTTTTATCTTGTGTGGTTGGCAGGCTTACACGGCTCCCAAAAAACATGGTCTGCTTTTATAGCCTTTGTTATAACTTTGCTCTCACGAGTATGTCTTTGAGTGAGCGCCCCTTTCTGTATGATATAATTTATAGGCGGCTCCTTGATAATCCCATTTAGCAATGGTTGTTGCTGTATATGGCACCACATCTTCGTTAGGATTTCTTTTAGGTTTTTAACTGCTGGGTGGTATTGCGTTACAAAGGACGAGATTCGTTTCTTTGTGTTGTTTTGTTGGAGGAGAGCCTGTTGTTGTCCTTCAAATTTAACATCGCAGAGTGTGTTGTTAATAAAAGTCCTCGCATAAAAATGCCTCTCTCCATTAGATGTGTTTTAAATTTGTTAATGTTTGCTTCAAATTTTTCTTTTGAAGAATTTGTTCTTAGGAGTCTTAGAGCTTCGCCTTTAACAAAGCCTTTCTTTACTCCCGTTGGGTGACCTGTTGTGAAGAACGTGTACTGGAATGTCTCTGTTGGTTTGAAGTAGGTTCTCATGTCGAGAACTGACTCTTTGTTGAATATTTCTCCTTTATAAATTGTTGTACTCTAAGAAAGTCGGTTTTGTACATGATATTTCTGTGAGGATGACTGGCAGCCAAGGATCCAAGCGAAGAAAGAGCAAGGAAGTGGCCGGCTGGTTTTATCCGAACCAACGAGCGTTGCTCTATTTGCAGATAAGTTTATTTTCAAATCAACGTTTGTGGGGGATTATCTTCAGCGTCTTGAAGTGCTGGAATTTAAGAAGGAAAGGCGAAGGAAAGTAGGGAGGCAAAAGCTAATCGTATGAGGATTATCCTTGGACTGAGCAGTGTGAAGATGCAAACAAGCTTAAAAAATACTTAAACCACCAAGGTCACCACGCACTGAAGCAGCATTTGAAGAGCAACAAGAGTGAGAACGTAAAGGCAATTGTAAGACATTGCTTGCAACAGACGAGTCCTCTCAGAACTGGCCAACCAACACTGAGAAATGCCAGGACATTAACACAACTGATGACAACAGGGCAAGCGCTGACAGTAGTGAAACGGATGAAGTGACAATGATGAGTATCACTGAATGTGATGCCATTGACTCTGGGGGAATGCATTTCCAACCATTTGAGAGGACTTTAATTTAAAATTTCCCGGGGCAGCATGCCCCCGGACCCCCCTAGTTCACTCACGCAAACGCATTTGAAGTGAGACACCCCCCCCCCCAGTTGCAAACTTGCTGCGCGGGCCCTGGGCTCTCTCTAGTATAGAATTTGTAAATATTGTGGTGTCTTCATAGCAAGCACAATCATGTAAAGTAGGGAATAACAGAAAATATTAAAAACAGGCAGAAGTGATACCCTTCTGAAAAAGGTAAATTCTTGGGAGAGGGTTAATTTTCTTAGGGGAGGGGGGTCATCCGAAAAAAATTACCGCTTTAAGGGGGGGGGAGCATATGAAAAAAATTGGCAAGCTGAGGGGGAGTCAAGCCATTTTAAAATGGTGCTTCCCAAAATCCCACCAGCTCCCCCCCTCCCTCCCCCCGTCCCTCGTAAAAAATGAACGGTCCCTAAAGTACAGGTCACATACCAAAGGTCAACACACAGGTCACTGTCCTACAGATAAATAAAGAAGCCCAAAAGTGTCCCCTAACTCTCATCATTATGCAGAATTTTTCTTTTAGATTGGCGACAAACTGTTTGGCTTAGTTACCAATCATAAAAGCTGTGACCTGTACCTGTGACCTGTGGAATGTGACTTGTACTTTAGCCCCCGCCCAGGCAAAGATTAACCTAGAAATCGGTTCAAACTCTTTCCGTTCATCGGCATTATCTTGGATGACAAAGATAACTTGTCAGGGTTTTTAAAATGATGCCGTGATAATTTTCTGAAAGTATGGACTCCAGAAACTAAAAAACAAAACGTGTTGGGGTGATTGAGTTGAAAAGTACCGGGCTTCCAGGGCTCCTTACTTTTCTTTCGCGAGGAGCGATTATCGCATTGCAGCTTCTCCGCTCAATAAACATGATAAAATACGGAACGATCGCATAGAAAAGGCTCTCCACGGAAATGGGTTTTGAATTATCAACATGCACTGGCTAATTTTTTTGACTTGGAACAAATCGCTCTTGAGTGTCCCATTCAAGACAAAAAATACACTTGCAAAAACAGCGCTTGAAATAAATCTCCACTGCACAAACAAACACCGCCCCAAACACCTCTTTCGACGATCGGCCACTGAATCAATTTACAAAATTTACGCAAAACTTTCTTCCGGTCAACTACTGTGAAAATTTTTTTCCACGTAATTTTATCTCCACGCAAACACTCGTCTGACTCCTCATTGCCTACAGTCGCATCAGTACTGACTGACAGTGTACATCGGGTGCAAAAAGGTTATATCCCAATTTCT
The DNA here is from genome assembly GCA_016490735.1 of Pachyseris speciosa. Classification (NCBI taxonomy): domain Eukaryota; kingdom Metazoa; phylum Cnidaria; class Anthozoa; order Scleractinia; family Pachyseridae; genus Pachyseris; species Pachyseris speciosa. The sequence goes on along the minus strand of JAEMWC010001165.1, from coordinate 10,207 downwards.
CGGCTACTATTCACTCGTTTTGAATTGTTATAATTTTTTTTATTGGAAATTGAAACTAAAAAGTTTAATTTATGACAAAAAAAAAATCGAAAATTTTATACCCTGAACGAACACGGTAACGTTAACATTTACTAGCCTGAAATCGAAGTGGTCTTTGACTAATGTTCCTGGCGAAAATTGAAGCTCACCTAAAAACGTTTCTTAGGCTCGGTTCATACGTAACATTTTTGCCGTGGCGAATTCAATTCAATTAAGTGCGGCAGAAATGCGACTGTTGATTCATACGTCGCACTTGTGCCGCACTTAATTCATACTACACATTATACTTCTGACTGTGCTTCTTATGTCTCGAGAAAATGCAGCAAAAGTTTACCGTTCCTTCCTTAGAACCCGGCGGTATGTAAATCTATGTATTAGATTCAACACGGCAGAAATTCGACGTTTCGATCGGTGCCGCATTTCTGCCATATAATGCGACAAGTCCAGTCAAACGTGCGGCAGAAATTCGGCAGCTAATTCAGACGTCGAATTTCTGTCGAATTTAATTGGTTTAATTGAATTGGACACGGCAGAAATGCGACGTATGAACCGGGCCTTACTGTTGGGGAGCAGGGCTGGGGCAGCGGTGAGCTCGCCTTCCACCAATGTGTCCTTCGATTCCCGAACTCGGCGCCATAAGTGGGCTGAGTTTGTTGGTTCTCTACTCAGCTCCGAGAGGTTTTTCTCTGGGTTCTTCGGTTTTCCCCTCTCTCTATAAAACAACATTTGATTTGATTCTACTGTATTTAGAGTTGATTTGATTTAGTGTCCACAATTAGTAGAGCATCTGTTCTCGGCTACAAACATTTGAGACTTAAACAAAGTTATTATTATTATTGTTTTTGCTGTTGATGCTGCTGTTGTTGTTATTTTCAGTAGCATTTGAAGCCTTTTTTTTCAATTTGTAAAAGTCCCAATTTAAACAATAATATAGCCTGTTCCAGTCTCTCAGATATTTGGGGCGAGCGAAGAAAACAAAGAACGAGGGAAGAAAATCGCGCGGGGACTGGGGGAGGGGCGAAAGGAGAGCCTGTATGGTATACCAGCTGGGGTACCCTCCGATTGGTCAATCTAGACATAATTGAGAGAAAACATCAACACTCACAGGCAGTGTGGTTGTTATTCGATCAACATCCTGGCAAGCACGATTTGCCGCGTGCCTGGGAGAATTCCAAGATTTTCGTTTTTTCGGAGATTTTCAACACGTGAAAGAAACTTCCCTCTAGAAACTTGGCTCGTTGGAAAGATGTGTTCATGATTATGTCAGTGGGTTCGGCAAGAGTTTAATTTTAAACTGCTTTGCCTCAAACGAAAAGACGAAAAGACTCAATCCGCTTTGCCCAATCACTATTAAAATGCGATATTTACTTCGGTACTAGGGAAAGCTGCGGGCTCTCAGAATCCTGGAGAAAGAAGTTACGATATTATAAACTTGGACCCCAGTAGGTCGCGATAGTGCTGGATGAAGTTCTTTCCGTGACAGAATAGTTGCAAAGATTGTTGTTTGTATTACCGCACGCGCAATTGTGATACAGTTCGACGAGAGCATTAAATTGAAAGATATTCCAGTAAATGCGACTCTTATCTTGCAGGATACTCACATGTGAAATCACGGTTATGTGAATTACTCGCGGGAGAAATCCGAGAACGATTTGCGTTACTTAAGTCAAGTCTGCCGTCAGACTCTCTGTTAATAGAGAGATTAAGATACAGGTTTGGCCATCTTACCGCAAACGGCAAACCGCGGTTTGCGGTTAGCGGTTTCACGTTAACCGTCTGCCCATATTCGGGGCTTAAGATTCGTGGTTGGTTCTAACAACAAATAGCCGGCCGCCATGTTTGTTTTCATTCATTCGTTCACTTTTATCTGAGCTGAGAAATCGTCTTCAAAATTACGTTTCTATGAAAAAGAATTCGATAATCAATAAGCGAAAGAGTTCTAAAAGGTAGCATTTCCTCTCAACTGTGGGATTGTGATGTTTTAGGGTGCAAAAAAACCTTGCGGTAAATCACTTACTTCTAGAGTGTGGTCTAGCCGTACAAACGTGAACCTCAAACCGCAAACCTGACGGCAAGGCACTGGTCACGAGACTTCTCGACGTTCGCGGTTCGCGGGAAAAGCCGAAAAACCTCGAACTTAATCTCTCTAATCTGTCAAGTTGACTGATTTACAGTCTGACGCAGAAATCCAATGTGGGTGGAACGGGGTCGTCGAGGAAAATCTCACAGAATCCCTCTTTTCTTCCCTCCCCTCCCCCAGCCCAGATAAATTATCTCCGCTCGTTATCGCGCGCTCTCCGCGAAATATCTGAGAGCTTGGAACAGGCTAACAATAACATAACTAGTGTTGTGATATCATCTGAAGAAAATTCATCAGTTCCCTCAGGGGCAGAGTTTTTTCCATCATGAACTGGACTGTCTTCCATAATTACCATTGTAAAGTAATATGGTGGGCGGGTAATTCAGTAAGATATTTTTAACCTTAACTGTGAATATCGCCTGATACTTTAAATTCACCAAAGCTTTATTCCCTTAAGGTGTATGATGCCTTCACACAGCTTAATTTGCCCTAGGGTTGTTAGCGAATACCCAGTTGTTGGCTGTGGGCAGAATATTAGGCGCGAGTTTGTGAAGAAACATTGGGAGGAGCAACAATATAAGCATGTTAACGTCCTACGCAGGTAAACAACCCGAATGTTGTGGAAGGCAAATAGAGTAAGTCAGCCAATCTTATATTAAGCTTTCTTATAGCTTTGATTTACAAACCACTGTATTGGTTTAATTGACCTTACCATGTCGCCTCTTATGTAAGGCACTCGTGATTTACATTTATAAGGTCTCCAAGGCTATTAAGGTACCCGCACCGGCAAATTTTCAACATTTTCTTTTGAGTTCAAAATCTATCAGCAGTAAGTTTAGGTTATGTAATATGCATATCTATCTCTTTTTTTAAATTAAACCATCACTTTCAAGAAAAAATCTGCCGTAAAGTTGCTCGATTTACCGGAAGTTCAAAGAGAAATTTTAACTTCCGTTTCTATGGAACGTGTCCGCGGGAGCCAGCGGAAGAGAAATTTGATTCTCGTGTTCACTGGTTTACCTTTCCCGCGTGCTTCTCAAAGATTTCCAGATCAAAGATGGCTGACGGTTCCGTGAACTGCGAGGCTGCTTTCCTCAATTTTAATGCCGAATTCGAACGAAACGGGTAGGTATTTTCTCTTTTTCTTTTTAGTTTTGTTGAAAGTAATATTTTAATAAGACGAAGACTAAAGCAATGCGGTTAGGTTTCAAAAAACACAATACTTCTAAGATACTGGAATTTAAAACCATAAAAGAACCAATTAAGATATTGGGGACCTTTCTATCATATATACAATATAAGAACATTGAAGAAAACTTCCTCAGCAGAATTAGGAAAATGAAACACAAATAAACACAAACCTGACACTCTCCCTGTAAGTCGCTCTATATCTATTGTGAAAAACAAATTGAATTTATGGCTTTCGAGGGGTCTTAAGCTCTATGACAGGTCTTTAATGGCTAAAACACTACGGGTGTCCGAATTAGTTTTCGCAGCATCCATGCTTTCTGTTCCAAGTGCAGTCATTAAAATTGTCAAAACATAACTGTATTCCTTCCTTTGGAAAAACAAAAAGACGAAATAAAGAGAGCGGTAATGCACCAGCCCTTCGCGGAAGGGGGACTTAATTTTGTCAATTTTACCCCAATTGTGAAATCCCTACGCGTAGCATGGATGAGTAGGATAGTAGGTGATACTGGCGACTCGTGGAAAGTGATACCCAATTATTATTTTTTAGCCTACGGGGATCTTTAGTTCCTTCTCAAATGTAATTACGATACTGAAACCCTAAACAAAAATTTTCCTAATTTTTATCGAGAACTTTCTACAGTATTTCCAAGAATTTAAAAACAAGATTAATGCATTTTCTTATGGCGAATTTCTACTATGGAACAATAAGGTCATAACTTAAATCAAATGAAAAATGATCCTTGCAGTTGTAATCGCAGTTTATGCAATTGCGAAAAGAAGCCTGAAGAAAAAATTAGGACTTCAACGGGGTTTGAACCCGTGACCTCGCGATACCGGTGCGATGCTCTAACCAACTGAGCTATGAAACCACTGACGTTGGGAGCAGGTCAATTGTGGGTTCATATGTTCCCGTGAAAGAAATGAATGGGTCAATAAGGTCATAACTATTGAAAAAAATCCCTTGTTTTGGAGTTCCTGGCTCAAGCGGAAAATTTCTTTTGTTCAAGGTATCCTAAATGTGAATGGGAACTTTTTAACGCTTGAAGAATTCCAAAACAAGTTTAAGATCAAAATAAGCTATATCCACTATTTTCAATTACTGGCCGCCATTCCACTGGACTTAAAAAAGAAACCGGCAACAACTGAAGTACCATCGCATGAATTGCTAAGCACAACTAAATTATCCTCTTCCGATACTGAAATGCGTTGCAAAAATTACTATAAAATCTTTAATGAAAATTGTTTTACCGAGCCAAGTGGTATTAAGAGCTGGAAAAACAAATTCCCTGATAGTTTTACAGATTGGAAAAAGCAATTTTCACTTATATATGAAACTACAAAGGACACTAAATTAAGACAATTCTCGTTCAGGTTACTGCATAGAATACTAGTGACCTAAAAAGAGCTCTTCAAATTCCCACTAAAGGATGATGAAGGGTGCACTCTATGACACGTCCTATTTAACTCATCTAACCTTTTACCCAAAGACAAAGACTACGTCTTTTCATCATTGTCTTAAAGCAATATATTTACTCTTGTAAATGTTTGGAGAAGACACCCAACTTACAGGAATTAAAAAAAAGCAACATTACAATGGCAAATTGAGAATTGTGTTCTTCCCTAATTCAAAAATTGGAAAAAATCTTTCAAAGCCTAAAAGCTCTCTTTTCTTTTCTGCCTGCATTGTAAGTCTAGTGTAAGTTATGTATTATCAGCAATGTACAGAAAACAATGTCATGTAATTGTAATGTAAGGCCAGTAAGAAGGGCACTGCGAGTTTTATATTGTAATGTATTGTAAGTTGCTTATGGTACTGTCTTGTTATGTACTGTACAGGGCCGTAGCCAGAAAAAAAGTATGACTGAGGCAATGTCAATGAAAAATTATGACTGAGGCAATGTCCGTGGTTAAATTACCTTCCTAGGTATATTTAGGGTGTTTATAATGACTATAAACGACAAAAACGAAATAAGTGACTGAGGCAAGTGCCTCGGTTTGCCTGTTACTAGCTACGGCCCTGCTGTATATGATTATGATGTCAGAATTAAAAAATATATATATTCCATAAAAAAATAAAATAAAGCGCTCCGTTCCATCGATGGAATTTAAGTACATTTTAACCCAAGGTTCAATATTTTAATTGCAGGGATTGTTAGCTGTAGCTCCACTACGCACTGGTGAACAGTGCACACTGAAGTGGGTGATAAATGGGGGGTCAGACTTGTCCTCAGCAACAGCATCATTGTGGTCTCCACTTTTTGAAAAATTGTCAAGGAAGTGGAGAAATGGAGATATCAGTCTCAACTACGTTCAAGGCCGGGAGGAAATTGCGTTGGTCGTTACGTAAGTATTGTTTGATTTAATCCTCAATCGAATGCAATTGCACTGCTTCTAAAACATTTTCAACAATATACTTAAGCTTTCCCAGAGCTTTTCCATTCAAACTACAGTGAAAGAATCATAGAATTGTTGTAATATGCCAATAAATTCTTTCTAAGGATTAAATGATGAGAACATTAATATGGACTAAAAATAAATCAAGGATCTGCAAGTGGCCATATTCATTGATAAGCCTAAATTTACTTAACACACGGAAATGGTTTATCGGTGCATCAGTGGACTAGCGGTGAAGCCGTAAGAAACCAAACATGCCTGCTAGTATTTTCAAATCTATTGAAAGGAAGCACTTTTGAACACAGTAGGAGGAAATACTGGAACTGAGACAAGAACAAACCCCACCCCCACCCCCACCTGCAATGACCTTTTTACTTCCGTGCACTTCTTGCGTTGTTTTGATTTTTACAGAGAACTGCCCTAAAAGAGAATTGTGGGTGCCCACCCATCACCAAGTTTAATACAACATACGACGAATTTCTGGAACTTCATGTGTATTACTATCTACTTAAATGTGTGTGGTTCCAGAAAATATCCATATTAATGGTTCTTCAGTTTAAAGTTCACAGTCCCCCCTCCCCCCCCCCCCCCTCCTCCTCCGTCTTTGATAGCCCTTGACCTCACAGGAATTTTCCTTTTTTTTTTCACACCTCAATTTACAGCCTTTGCGAATTTGCAAAGTTATACACGGATGCAGGACTTTAAAAACTATAAAAACATTAAAACTCGATATGTACAAAACCTCACGTTTAAGCTTAAATAACGATCAGTGAAGCAGCTGAACATCGATCTCTCACTTGAAATCAATGTGATGTCTTCACTTACAATTGATTAATTTTTATGACCAGCTTTGTTGTGCAGAACAGGGACGGCAAGAAGGAGGCGTACAAGGAGATTGTTCCCACGTACATCCTGCTTAAGGAGGAAGACTGCACCCTTGTCAATAAGGGAACGTCATCATTTTCCATTTGCAATAATTATTGACAAACGGGTCTTTTTTAATGTCCAGAGTTTTACTAGAAATCCATGACACTTCCCCTATATGGCTCTGTCACTTGAAAGTCTTGCTGTGTCAAACATATCTAGCTTAAGGGGGAATTCTTCTAATTAATTCGGATTGTGAGGAAGTACCTTTTCAGCACAAAAATTATGGCCCATGTAAGATTAGAAAGTAGATTTCAAATGATTTCTTGGAAGGAAAAGTAACAAAAGGTATTTACGGCGATGTTCTAAGAGGCAATGACAAACCTTTGAATGTTCGCCCACCTTTTTCAAGTTGCAATCCATTTCTTCCTCTTCATTTGACCACAGACAACTGCCGATAGTTTCAACACACATAACAAGTAACTCGTACCATGAAAACTGTCAAATTATAAGAGGTTCTCTTCTTTAACAAACGCATCTTTGGCTATCCAATTACATCACAGTACTCTTATAAATTCACTGTGTAACATGTTGTAGCTTAAAATTTGTATAGTCATATATAGTTAATTATAGAACTATCAGGGCACCCATTGGTATCATTTCATATATGGTGGCTACTTAAACGTTATTATTGTATCGCAGCCACACCAAAGGTATACTGCTGTAAAATTTAAAACGATTGGGTTTGTTGAAACTGTCGCCAACTATAACATTTCTTGGAATGGCATTTTGGTCAATTGCAAACCCCAAAATATTTCTGCTAAACAAAGTATGCTGACATAAGAGAAAACCTTCCACATGAGCAGATTTCTGGGTGCTCCTTAACCCACTGTCCAACTCCTTGTGGACCAACAGAGTTGTTGGGGGTAGGCATTTAGATTGCCATTAAAAAAAAAAGGGAAAACAAAACCAACCGTTTATTATTTGAATTGTCAGTATTCTTAAATCTTGACTAAAAATAGCAAACAAACAACAGAAAAAAATATATAGCATTTGAATTGTCATTATAATAGAACTTATTCATATCCTCCGTAATGAGCTGGAACTAGCTATATAGCTAAATGCATTCCCCACAAGGC
>JAEMWC010001164.1:192500-246367 GCA_016490735.1 Pachyseris speciosa | reverse complement strand
AAATACTACACTATGGACACTACAGATTTTGGTTGGCCCGTATCCGCTCCAGTGAAAAGAGTTGGTTCCAAAATATTTCTGGAGGCTCGCATGGGACTTAGTCCTTTTGGCTCCTTCAATGAGAAACAATGCAAAAAAGGAGCCTATAAACAAATAGAAGAGTTGCTAAAACAATATGGGCTGAAAGACAATGAAATTTATCTGGACAAGAACTCAAGGAGTTTTATTTCAGCTGAAGCATTTATTTTGACTGTAATTGCTGGCAACAAGCTTAGGGACCCTGTTAAATGTGCAGAACAATTTCCATGGGGTCGTGTATGCATGTTCTTTGCCCAAACTGTGGTAAATTCCACTTTACCAAGAGACATTGCAGATGCAAGTGTAACTGGTACTACGGCTACAATAATCGCAAGCAGCCTGCCAAATGTGATACCGACTACAGTGGTAGAAGGCATTAGCACACAACACAGCTGCGGCACTGTACCAGGGCCTAAAGCATTCACTGGTTGTATAAAGCTGCCTGAGTCAACATCAACTCTGGCTGGACGTTTAGCAGAAGGACAAACATCCCAATCGACTAAACTAGAGGAGAGGTGAAAAAGCAAAGCAAAATATTGAGTGACTTAGCACAGGAGGTTCATTATGGCTCCAAGGTTTGCAATTTGGTTGTATTTTAATTCAATTCCACTGTATTGTTTGTTGTTTTTCTGGGTTACTCACTCAACTTGTTCCACTGTGTACTATGTTACCAGTACACACTGTATACTATGTTACCAGTACACACATGGTTTTCTTGACATTATTTTGATCCTTATTCAGGGCTCAATACTAGCTTTTGACACCACTTTCCACTTTGGAAAGCAGATTTCAACATTTACCTTCTACCTCAAAATTTTACTTTCCAAAATAGATTACAGTATCATAGTTGTTAACCACAATGTTTTTCTTACCAATGTTTTTCTTACCATGTCTCATTTTTACCATGTCTCATTGATAGTATTTTTTATTTGGTCCATGTAAAACCGAACCAAAATAGACTCATTCTTTGCTGCTATGTATCTCAATAATATTGTCATATTCACTTACTGTGTGTAAATTATTGTTGTACCCAGACCTCCTTGGCAGTATTTTGATCCTTCAATAATTTATGGTGATAAATGCGAGAATGCATGACAAAATTATTTTGTCCTTCTCAAGGAAGAAAATCAATATCTGAGAGTTCTTTTCTCATATCATGTGGAAGCATTTTGACTAAAGCCTTTTAAAAGAAAATATGCTTTTCATCGTAGCCCAAAGTTTACTATTCAGATCGGTGAGTAGTCTGTAGTTGTTGTTGGTAAATCAAGAAACAGATTGTTGATGGAATACACTTTTGGCACATTTACTTGCAGATTGACTTCTTCATGGCATTTCATTATCGGTTGGCAGAAGGTTTAGACAGCAGTGCAGTAGTGACTTAGCCTGGCAAGGATCGACAGCTGGAAAAGGAAGATGTCATCCTATTGACTAAACTAATTCGTACAAAGACTGGGGGCAGTCTTTACAAAGAGATCGCAGAACAGCAGCAGCAATGCAAATCCCAGCATCAACAATCTTGAAACTTCAAGATCAGTGTAATTCTGGACAAACGATTGATCAGATAAGGAAGATTTTGCCACCAGGATATATTGCATCCAAAAGAAAGGTAATTGTAGTGAGCATGACAGCAAGAGAATGCACATCTATAAGCATATCAACTGAAAACCTAAAGAGCAGCTACTGAGAAAAATGTAATGTTCTGTATGGTAAGAAAGTGATACAGGGTCAGCTGTTTAAATTGACACTGGTACATCAGACACCTGAATTGTGAAGGGTCCAGTGACATATCTTTCTGGCCTGTTGCAAGGGACATTCATGGACATATAGTTTTGACAATTTCTCTTGGTTTAGGTATTGAGGACTCTTTTACTTATTCAAAAAAAAAAAAAACTAACTAACTAACTAACAAAGTACAGTCGAACCTCGATTATCCGGACTCGTGGGGACTGAGCTGAATAGTCCAGATAATTGCTAATCAATAATCGAAATGTTTTGATGTTCTTTGTGTGATCGGTTTTTCATTCACACTTTCATAGTCTTTGTTCATTTCTGCCTCTACATAAGCATGTGGAGAAATAGCCTTAGAGAATGTGCATTAATAATATTTGTAAATTAACTTACTGTGTGTAAATTATTGTTGTACCCAGACCTCCTTGGCAGTATTTTTGATCCTTCAATAATTTATGGTGATAAATGCGAGAATGCATGACAAAATTATTTTGTCCTTCTCAAGGAAGAACATCAATATCTGAGAGTTCTTTTCTCATATCATGTGGAAGCATTTTGACTAAAGCCTTTTAAAAGAAAATATGCTTTTCATCGTAGCCCAAAGTTTACTATTCAGATCGGGTGAGTAGTCTGTAGTTGTTGTTGGTAAATCAAGAAACAGATTGTTGATGGAATACACTTTTGGCACATTTACTTGCAGATTGACTTCCTTCATGGCATTTCATTATCGGTTGGCAGAAGGTTTAGACAGCAGTGCAGTAGTGACTTAGCCTGGCAAGGATCGACAGCTGGAAAAGGAAGATGTCATCCTATTGACTAAACTAATTCGTACAAAGACTGGGGGCAGTCTTTACAAAGAGATCGCAGAACAGCAGGCAGCAATGCAAATCCCAGCATCAACAATCTTGAAACTTCAAGATCAGTGTAATTCTGGACAAACGATTGATCAGATAAGGAAGATTTTGCCACCAGGATATATTGCATCCAAAAGAAAGGTAATTGTAGTGAGCATGACAGCAAGAGAATGCACATCTATAAGCATATCAACTGAAAACCTAAAGAGCAGCTACTGAGAAAAATGTAATGTTCTGTATGGTAAGAAAGTGATACAGGGTCAGCTGTTTAAATTGACACTGGTACATCAGACACCTGAATTGTGAAGGGTCCAGTGACATATCTTTCTGGCCTGTTGCAAGGGACATTCATGGACATATAGTTTTGACAATTTCTCTTGGTTTAGGTATTGAGGACTCTTTTACTTATTCAAAAAAAAACTAACTAACTAACTAACAAAGTACAGTCGAACCTCGATTATCCGGACTCGTGGGGACTGAGCTGAATAGTCCAGATAATTGCTAATCAATAATCGAAATGTTTTGATGTTCTTTGTGTGATCGGTTTTCCATTCACACTTTCATGGTCTTTGTTCATTTCTGCCTCTACATAAGCATGTGGGAGAAATAGCCTTAGAGAATGTGCATTAATAATATTTGTAAAAAAACTTTTCCTTAGGTTGCTGAGCTAAAGAGCAGGTACAAATCAGAATTTGAGGCTATAATGCAGCCACAACGGACGCCAACTGGTTATCGTATTGAGCCTGCCCGTTTGGTGGAATGTCTCCAGTTCCTTTACTATTGGCTTCCTAAGGAACAGTGGTGGCACCTTTATGGGGATGGGAGAAAGTATGGCAAGAAAGACAGTGTGATAATGGCTATCAGCAATGTGAACAATGAGCAGAAGTTAAATGGAGTCAAATTTCAAAGCCCAAAAGAAATGTGGCCTGTTCACATTTTTCATCACAAGGACAGCCATCGGAACCTTGAGCTTAACATTGGAGATGGTCATGGTGGTCCAGGTATATAAACACATAAATTATTTTAATTAATTTAATCATATGTTAATTTTATAAAGTAATAAATTGAGCAACTCATTATTTTGTAGGGTTGAAATAAAATACTTTCAGTGTGATCATTCGAACAGTTCAAGAGAAATAACATGAATGGAGATTAATATTGGGTGTATGATCTTCATATGTTCACATTCATATAAATAACATGGTTAAACATTTCATTTGTATGGTGAAGTACTTTCCTGATATTTAATTCCATTTGCATTTTGGTTCCAGTTTCGGCATTTCTACTTTTTAATTCCGCTGCAAGATGATTCGTGTTTTGATGGCCACCAGTTTCGATGGAAAAATTTATTCAGCTTTCTCTGTTTGCTGACATGTTCATTGACCATATTAGGTACATCAGGTATATGAGATGATGGCCTGTGTCCGGGACACATTTAATTTTTTCTTGTACAGGGTGTAAATCCTCCATTCATTAATAATTATTATCCTGTAGGATACTTGAATGATTGGATTAAAGACAGCCAGAACTTAGGTCACCAGGTGTTCCTTGGGGCAGACTCTAAGTTCTTAGATGCCATTGCTGACCCGGAGCTGAGCCCACTCTCCCAAGACAAGTGGAACCTGTGGATACAGTGCTCAGCATCAGAAAAGGGAAAGGTAGATCCATCCACAGGATTGAGAACAGACCTCAACCTTTCATTTGACCGTCCTCTTCCCAAGTCCCTGCTTCCTGCTCTTACTGGTGATCATATCCTTATGTGTATTGACCATGGCTTCTCCAGAGTTGGAGAAAACCTTATATTATGAAGGTTGTCAAGACATGTCTTGATCTGGAGTCAAGGTTACATGTAGTTTATTATTTTTTGATAGATTATTTAGATTAATGATGAGACAAATGACTATACAATGTTTCAATTATCTTTAATTATTGGAAAAATGATGACATGGAGCAATCAAAACGTCATTCAAAATTGCTGTCACTGATTTTTGTTCTTAAATGTTTGCCAAAACCCTCAGTTGTACTACATAATACATAATATTAAGCTGTTACCCTTTCCAGAACACTAACCTCTTGTCCTGTTTAGAATCTCAATGAACCCCCTTGCTTCTGCCATGTACATGTTGCATTCATCTCACATGCCTCTGCTTGTATTTATTATTAAAATTATTATTGTCAACTTTTTCTTTAGGTACGGCAGAGAGCGAAGGAATGCCGCATTGGCACATCTTGCTGCAAAGATAAATTCTAGAGATGTCAGAGGAGGTCATTTTGAACTTCCAGTTGAAGCAAAAGGTCAGCTAGGTGACCTCAGCCTAAACAAGTCCCAAGCCTACACCATCCTGGCTCCCTCGGAGGACTTCAAAGGCAAACATTACAATCACATCTTGGATAATGTAAGTTCTTTTCAAAACTCCCCAAATGGCATTCGTGATAGAATGCTAATAGATTTATACGATGTTGCACAGTGTTGAATGAGGTGGCCAAACGAATGCAACATGTTGGATTCAACACTTGGTCTCAAGGGTCTGGGACCAAAATTTACTAAGACTCCTTAGAAAACAAACTTGTGCCATATTGTCTTTGTCAGCCCAGAAAATGCTGCGAGACCGATAAGTGTACATAAATATCTACTGTATACCCTTGGTGATCACTTAAAATGGTACCCCAGTCATATCTATACTAAGGTCCCTGTTTCATATTCATACATGTAGGTTCTTCCAAGTTGTGAACTACAGCAGATGTTGTCCTCGAAGCTTACTGAGGCCCTTGAAAGGACATCACACAAGATCAGTGACATTGACTGTGTAAAGTTAATTTAGTGGCATTTCTATCAGACGTACAGAATACTGCGGAAAGATACAGCTCAACTTAAGCCATGAATTTCAGTTGGTTCAAAAACTGTTGAGGACTATGAATTTGGATTGCAAGACTCTGAAATTGCCAGATATGTTTACCATGCCAATGTGTTCCATGCTTTGATGGTTTTCCGTTATGGCTCCAAAGAAGTAACTCCCTACATGATGAAATTTGTGGATGTTGTCCCAAAACACCTCCGAAGCACCCCCTTCAAGTCTCTTATGCGTGTAGCCACTGAGGGCAGAGAACGAACCCACTACATGCATATTTGTTTTTATTACCAGGTATGTAATACCAAGATTTATACATGTACACTTGTTGCGGTTCAGTTTTATCCTTGGTTTAAACATTACTATACCCCAAAAAAACCAAGGATGGAATTGAACACAACATATTAACTATACTGCCTTTTTATGAAGACTTGTTGAGGCTGGCGAGAATAGTATGATAGATTATCAATGGCATAACAGACATAATTAAGGTTTGACTGTAGTGACATCGTGTAAGCTTACTGTATATCATTCCAAGATACTACTAACTGAATACCAATTGATTTTTTGATCATCATGTTATTTTGTGCTTCAAATGTGAGACAGTAGTTTTTAATTACAGTATAGGGTCAAGTTCCTGACTATCAATTTGTTATCAAAATCTTTCTGTATTTTTTCCAGCATTCCACACAAGATGGTGGCCTTCACAAGCCTGACACGATCCTTATGCTGTTGTCCTGGTCATACCGAAACTTAAGAGAGAGAATAAATGACTGCCCTGAACAGATTAGGACTGACTTTGAACGTTATGCACAGCAACATGTTGCAGCAAATACAATTCAGAAATGGTAAGTGTCTATTTACAATACCGTAAAAGCTATATTAAGCCCCCGGGGGGCTTATTTAATTCCAGGCCTCATTGACGTGTGGCTTATTAGAGAGGGGGGCTTAGTAGAGAGGGTGCTTATTTCAAATCTTAAACCCTTCAATCGTTTTTGTCTATAAATAGTTTTTGTACTAAACTCAAACAACTGCAGTGAAACTTTATTATTTAATACAGAGCAGCAAACAGTATAACATGTTTCAGTGTATACCAAACCAACTGGGCGTCATAAAGTGGATTTCGTAAGAGGGAATAGGAGGGACGAACTACAAAATCTCATGTCCCAAAGTGCGGGGGGCTTATAAGAGAGGGGGGGGGTTATTTTGAAAACCAACTTCCAAATGGCGGCGAGGTTCATAGAGATGGGGGGCTTAATAGAGCTTTTACGGTAAAACCCTAAGCCTATCCCTAACCCTAAGCCTCTTACATCAGCACGGACATTATGATATGTTTCTTTTTTTGTGTGCTACAGGTGGAAGACTGTCCATACCACACCACCAGCCACTGTGTTGGGTGAAAGTGTCGCTAGACAATTGCTGCCTCTAAAAAAGATGGACTTTGTTTTAGTTGGAAGGATGCCTGGTAGGTTAATTCACTATGATATCTAAACATTCACAAGTATGTAAATAATTCTGTTTAACAAATCATGAAGATGATTTGGATCTTACACCCAGACTATGTTCCTGGTCTGATGATGGTAATTAAGCTTAATTTGCAAGAAATCTGTATAAATAGAAGTAAATAAATACACAGCTGTTATCTGATATATAATTATTATATACATTTGAACCCGTATTAAGCATTCAGCCTTGGGATACGGCTTAGTGATCACATAATACAGGCTAACCACTTAATACGGGTTGCACAGAATACATGTCAAACACAAAAACAATAGAAACAGCTTGTGGGAATTAGTAAAGGGTGACTGCGACTACTTAATAAAGGTGACCACTTAAATAGAGGTCAAAATTACAGTAATTAAGGGAAGTAATTTTGGGGACTTTAACAACTGGCTGCTAAATAGAGGGTGCAAAGTGATAGAATAGAAGGTGACTGCTTAATACGGTGCCACCTAATACAGGCTCAACTGTATTGATTATATATGTGTATGTATGTTTTAGGAGCAACACAGAAGAAATTTACAGAGAAAGTAGAACAAAATGGAGGAAGAGTGATTTCAATGCCTAAAGAGAACCTACCCCATGAAAGATGTTATCTGGTGTGTTCAGAAGATGAGGTCATAAGAGATCGCTCAAAGCTTAACAGTGATTTGGTTGTGGCCTACCAGAGAGGATGGACAGTTGTCAAACCAAGCTTCATCGAGTGGGCAGTTAAAGAAAGTGCTCCACCCAACATAGAAGAGCATGCAGTAGACTTGACTCCGATTGCAGCTTTGTCGGCAAGTGCATGTGGTGCAATGCAGCAGTCAGTAGAACAGTTACGATTTAGGTAATGCTCCATTTTATGTAATGTGCGTACGGCTTACAATTATCAGAATCTAATTAATGAAGTTGTAAATGATCATCACAGTTATGAACACTACTTAAGCAGTAGTAAAAATAAAGCCTGAAAAACTTCAAACCCATGACCTCTGCTATACCGGTGCAGTGCTCTACCAACCGATCTAACAAGCCAACTGGGAGCTGGTCATTTTGTTGGTTGATGATATACCTGCGAGTAATGAATATGTAATGAAGTATCACATTCACAACTTTATTCTTTAATCCACAGTTCAAATATATGATCTCATTCTCACAGAACTATTTATTTGCAGTAATACCAAGGCATGATCAAACATGCAGGTCATGAGAGTTAGGCAATTGATCACAACCTAATCACAAATTATCACTAGTTGAGAGCAATTAAGAATATCTGCATACTGACATTTGGTTGTACCTATTTGTTTCAGTAAAGAGATATCTGGTTTTGCTGCCCTAAAGAGAACAATAAGAGAGGTAGAACTGGGAGTGACAATGAATCTCAGACGAGAGTTCACAAGAATAAAAAAAATGCAATGGTGTCCCCAAAAAACCACCAAATGGTTGGACAGCATTTCTCAATGAGAAATTGAGAGAGATTAGTTGAATTAGCTTTAAAAAATGCAATTCTAGATTTATATCATAATACTGTTATTTGATAGGGTTTTTTCCGGTGGGGGGAGACTGAAAAAAATAGAAGTGGGAATAATGAATTCTGGCTAGTGTAGTATTAAATTTGAACATAGAAAAGGTGGAATTTATTAGAAAAAAGAAAAGATATCATGTAAAATAATCTGATATTTACTGTTATTTCCTTCCAGAGAGTACAAAATAATCAGAGTCCTGGACGAACAGAGAGGATAACATTTATGAAATCAATTCAAGGCATGGCTGAGGAATGGCGACGACTTTCTGACCAGGAAAAGAGAGAATACAAAGAGAAGGCCATTGACCTCCATTTGACAAGGAAAGAAGCGAGACGTCAAATTCGTGAGGAAACGAAAGAGAATCGTCGGAGAGAACAGCTCCGGGAAAAGGCATATGAGACTTTCGCTAGTATGAGGATTAGTGATTAAAGAACTGTAAATAGAACAGCTTAAATCGTCTCAAAAGAGTAAAAAGGTGTATTTAAATATAACTAAAATAATCAACAATAAACGTATACAAGGATGTGTCGAAAAGTCCAACTTCAATTCGTTATTTTTTGCGAAGATCCTGGGAAGGGGTATGAAAGGAACCATTTCAAGCTATCGAATACAATTGTGACGTGAACAATATCTTCAACTAGAGAGGAAAGAAAGCCTTAATAACCTGCTCTTAGTGGACGTGGAGTGGTGAAAATGTATGGGATTTCAGTTAACTAGGGGGTGCAATTTTCAGTGGAAAGATGGAAATTTGCGGGTACGGAGAAATGGAAATTATCTTCTGGGGAGCTTCAATAAACGTATTTCTCTAGCGCGTTTTATTTTGCTTTTATGAAACTATGATATAAATGGCGTTTCGGAGGGAGAGGGGCTTTTATTGTGTTGGTTATGACTTTTATTGGATTTGGTGGTTTTTAAAAAAGCCGTTTGTGATAGTGCAGTTGCTGAAAATTCAGCAACAATCGGCGGCGGTGTCTTCGTGGTAGCTGTCTAGACGAAAAGCACAGGTGGACTCTGCGAACTTGATTTTCACGAGGAGGGATCGCCACGGTACATCCAGGGCAAACTCGGTGTAGGTCACATAAAAGTAGTGGTCGTCCTGCTTGAGCTTGACATCCCCCTTCTCACCAAGCAAGGTATCGAGATCGGCGAGACGATCCTTGGACTTCTCCACCTTGAAGCTGTTGTCTATAGCCAACCCAAGTAACTCGAGATCGTGGCGAAGGTCAGCTGGGCCCAGTTTGATGTTGAAAGTGCGAGCTGCTTTGGATGACATTCCCTTGTGGATCTCGGAGCGGAGCTTGGCTGCCAAGTCGTACTGCCTCACCAGAAGCTGATAGGCGCGGTTGGCCACGTGTAGCTGCAGGGACTAGGAAAATCGCAGGATCGCTCCTTGTCGGATTTCCAGCACCGCTTTCTTCAACCGGGGCAAAAGTTTAGCTTCCTGAAGCGGGTGAATCGCAGAGGCTGGACAGGTCAGCCTGAAGTTGCTTAACAAGTGAACGGCGACACCATCTGATAGCTGGCATCTCTGCACGCTTACGAGGATGTCGAACTCTTCTTGAAATAGCTCCAGGACAACGAAGACCACGTCTGCACTGTTCGGGGAGAGACTCACGAGATCTCCGCAGCTGATTTGCGTTCCATCAAGGCGAACGATGGTCGCGAACTGTGGGAGCGATACCGGAGGTGGTGGTGTTGCGGTAGGTGGTGGCGTTGGGGTTGGCGTCAGTTGGGAAGCTGCTGTTTTCCTCCTCTTGACAACACGAGCAGGTTCTTCTGGCGCTGGTGGCAGGACGTCACGGAACGAAACAACCAGTTCGTCGTTTCCGCACTCCACTGTAAGGAGTTCGAGGAACGGATCGACCACTCGGACAATGGCTGGCTTTCTGCTGCCCTCGGCATCTATGAGCACTTCGTCCTCTTGCAGCAACTTGTTAAAGTTCAGGCTTGGTCTCCAATGCTTTCTCTTCTCACAGTCAATCTTTGTACACGGGTGAACACAGTCATGAGCGAGGACAAGATCAAATTGTGTGCTCCAACCATCAAAGGTAACCTTGTACCCGTCGTTTTCATGACTTAAGATGGTGCACTGATACCATCGACCGTCATGAAGACCTTCGCATTTTTTTTCTGATATCGTATTTCATATTAAATTGTGGGTCGTCGTTTAGAACGTGAGTAATGAGTAATGAGTGAGATATGTCAACAAACCAACATATATAGTTGTACATTGTCGCCATGGATACCGATTGTTCGGCGAGGCTGCTCATTGGCTTGATTTCGATCACGTGGGCAAAGTGTTGTGTTGTCAAGGTAACGATTTGGAAATGAGCGCGTGCTCGCGTGCTTTCAGCCTGTGGACTTTCACACGTTTTCACTGAATAGACTAGCTTTAAAAAAGTTTTTTTTTCTGTAACAAACAGCAATGAAGAGATAAACATATATCTATCGCTGCAATGTTATTTTGGTTTCAAGGCGAAAATGATTGTCCCTTTGGAAGCCATCACGACATGCGCTTTCGCTTTGCTCAGATTACATCGATCAATTTGTGTTCTGCCGTCAAGGGCGAAAATACGGTGAAATTACACCAGTTACACAGGTCACTACCATTTGATTTGGACAAGTTAAAATTAAGTTCTTTCAGAACTTAAGAATAACCTGTCATGCATACAAATTGAAGCTTAAATCAGCTTTCACAGCTGTAATTCTGCCACATTCCCATGCGATGAATCGTTCTGAATACATTGAAAAGAAAGTAATCGTATGCGTATTCAGCATTCAAACGAATTCAAAACCTGACAGTTTAACGGTAATTAAATTTTACAACTGACCGATATTTAAACAATACAGCCTAACCGCAATAACCCTTCTAATTACAGCTCTATTCTTCTTCGTGACCTCCCGGGAAAAGCGCAAGAACAATACTCGTGAATTCGACATACACAGGGGATTCCATGATTGACAGTAAGATCGAAAGGCTTCCCTGAAGTTACGCATGCTCATCGTCTTTTTTCTCGCTTATTTGCATTTTCCCGTGCGACGTTTTTCAATGGGCGCGTTTCTGTAATGATGAAAATAATTTTACTAACCTTCTCTTGCTCTCATTTGACGCAGTCGTAACATTCCAATCATAGCAGACTTGAGCTCGCCGCTTACGTTTGAAAGACTTAAAGTCTCTTCATGGTTTGATTGTTGGTGGTGGGAATAAAGATACGGTATTAAGGTGTCGTTCATCCAAGTCCAGAACAGCTTTGGATTTGATGCCTGAAAAAGGTTTTGTATAAAACATGGATACTTCACAAATTAATGTGATCAAGTAAGCTGAAGCCACTTTAAGGGCACTAAGGCCACAAGGTAGCGGGCATTACCCTGTAAATCTACCAAAGCAAAGATTGAGCCCAAACATTAGCAGCCATGGACAGCTGTTTTGGCCTTGTTAGGCCTCATCAGCATGGCATAGCTAATGCTCAGGCTCAAGTACCCACATATCAATAAAACAAGCAATGGAAACGTAAAGCTTGTGGGATGTGGCTGGAGTGACATAGATACTTCACAAATTAATGTGATCAAGTAAGCTGAAGCCACTCTAAGGGCACTAAGGCTGTTTTGTATAAAACAGTTTGGAACATGCCAAGGACGATTGTAACAGAAGACGCTAGGAGGGGTCTGGTCACAGTTCGGTATTGTGAACAACTGTCCTCAAAAGAAATACTATAGTGCATTTCGAAAGTGCATTTCTATAGCGCATTTCTTGTTAATGAAATGTTTTGTCAAATGAAGAATGATCCTCGCAGTTGTGAACACAATTTATGCAATTGCGAAAAGAAGCTTGAAATGCTTTGTATTCAAGATCTTAAACCAGCACTGAAGGTACAGTCTGATTCTCTTCGTGCTAAAGTATTCATGTAATTAGCTTTTTTTTTTTAATGCAAATTCGCTTCAGCTTAGACTTTTCACAAATCGCTTTTTTATCTTAAATCATGTAACCTTGATAATGGCGCAAGATGCACCGAAACGTCGGTTCCTATCACTTATATTTCTTGTCTCATGTATTTCCAAATCATTTCTTATAAAAACTAGGTGGTAATATAAAATGTTCATTCAAAGCTGAGAATCAGTATAGTACTCCACTGATACCGAACAGTGATGTGAAAACATGTTTACTTCACTGCCATTACTTCCGCTCCCAAACCTCAAGTAACTACGCCCAGTCACACCAGAGTGTGGGTGTCGCAAGGTGAGTCCTCTGTAATGACTTCACAATCTCAGAACGGAGAATGTTACTACACTTCCACTATTCATCTTTTTTGTTTTATTTTAGCTGAGGGTTTTTTCTCAAGTGATGGGTGATTACCAATTGACAAAGACTTTTAAAAGTCAAAAAAAAGAACTCGTTACAGTCTACACAAAGCTCATAAAATGGTCACCTGACAACTTTTGAGCCTTTGCTGCTGCTGAATATCTCGGCATTAAGGTTTCTTTGTTTGTGGTAAGAACTATTTTTTTTGTTAACCGCCCGCAATTTAGTATAGGTAATCACATGATTTCGAGTGCAATTTGGAGTAAATAAGCATGAGTAAATTTTTTCAAAGACTCACAAAATTGCACGAGCCCGTAGGGCAAGTGCATTTTGTGGTCTTTGAAAAAATTTACAAGTGCTTATTTTTCCAAATTGCACGAGAAAAATCGTGTGATTACATATTAATAATACAACCGAAAAAATTGTGTTGCATAAGCAACGCAGGTGAATCACATGCAAAAATTATTTATTCATCACACGTAGGTCAAAACAACAGTTTTGTCAATATTTTTAAAGTTTTTTAAGCTGCAAAAACCGGCTGAAAAGTTGTAGGGTATAGCTATAAGGCTGCTTTGTTTTTCAAGTGCCTAGCAAGTGCTGTATAATCATTACCTTCAGTATTTCTGGTTCATAATCTTCGTGTTGTTTGTTGTTGTTTTCTCGGCGTAAGTGGCTTGAACAAAGTGTTATATAAGTTCAACGGGCTCACAACTTTCGATTTCGTCGGCAATTCCCTTCTCTAGACATTACTTTCTCCAAACAGACAGCCAAAAAGCAGTGCTTTTCGCACTGTGCTCGTTTTTAGAGCTGTTTTCAGCTTCTCTGCGAAAGGAAACCTGCTCAAAACGCCGGCCATTGTTTTATGTTTTCACAATTTTCAACGCGGCTCAAACTTACCGCGAACTTGTTGCTATAGATTTGATTGGCTAATTCAAATTTCTATTGTTTCTAAACCAATCAAAAGACATTTGTAATTGCACTGTATTACAATTTTGCACTGTGTTACAGCAAACCTGCACTGCTTTTTTAGCCAATCAGAATTGAGTAATTTTTTCGTGTATATTATTAGATTAGAAACAAAACTATCATCCTTTTGATTAGCTAGTACTTCACTAACATGCTGTCGAATATTCTTCGATCTAAATTCTAAATTTGTTTTAATTCCTTTTTCATTCAGCCATGGACTTGTATCGAAGAAAGTGGACAACAATTATCCTGTAAACGAAAAAAAGACTCTTACCTTCTCAAGATTGCCAAGATGATCATCAAGGGACTTCGATAAAAGATATCGTGTCGAGTCCCTGTTGCCATAGGAAAGCACACCAATAACAATAAGAAAGGTTACGTAGAAGCCTGTTTGGCGAACGCACCAGCGCCGTCTGGCTTTGGCGGCAATCTTCCTTTTTAGTTTTGATAACTCAGTGGGCGTCATTGAAAGGGTGGTCGCTTCGTTTACCGGAAGTTGGCGATCAGATTGTTGTAATGCAAACACGTTCTTGGCTTTGCATTTGGCAAACATGACGGACAGCGAGACAAGAAGTAGGCACTTGCATGGCTGCACTACCAGGACGTCTTGAAAGAAGGAAGTAGTGACTGATGAGAGCCATTCTTGGCTTTTCTCGCTTCCCCATGAGAGACTGTAGGAAACGGTTATAATAGCCGAAGTGACAGCGAGCACAGCACACAGTATACATGCGGTGTAGAACACACACAGCCAACGACGTGAATTTTCACGTTGCAAGCGTGTTGAGCTTTTCTTAAACAACAAAATGATGACATGAAGAGGCAAGATGAGCAAGGTGCTCTGCATACTCACGACAGCCTGTCTAGCAGAAAATTTAAACGGTCCCAAGTTGATAGTCTGGGACGACTGCCTCTCCCAGCGATAGAAAGTAGCATTAGCAGCCATGGTACACAGTAGCAGGCAAAAGCATGATGACATTCTCTGAACTCTTGTAAAATTGTCCCCTGGGGTCTTAGTAATAACTGACATCCAGAGATGGCCGTCACAGAACATTTCCCTTAAAGCGTGGTTTGTTATGTTAGAATCGGAAAAGGAGGGTTTTTGAAACACTTCATTGGAGAGGGACTCGTCCTCCAGGCTAAGCCATGTCTCGAACACAAACTTCCAGCGACCTCCACTGTTCGGGTTTGTAATGGTTACCTGTTCCAAATACCATGAAGGGTCGTCGCCTGAATTGTCATGCCACACACGAAGGGCGTAGATCTCACCGATTTCTTTGTCTAAAAATACTGCACACGATTGTTCAGCACCTCGGGAGAAAATTGGATTGAAGTCACCGCCACAGTTGTCAGGTATTTTAAGAATGCCACTGTTGCTTCATGTCCGTACATGATGAAAGACACGTTAGCTGTCGTTCCTGCACCTGGCCAAACACCTGTCTTTATGGACAACTCGTATTTTTGACGCCTGATATCTGATGCAACACTCATACCTGTTGGTTCCGCGTCTTGGAGCTGAAGGAGAAGAAAATCCCAAATCACAGTCTAATATTGGCAATATAAGACTTAGGGGAGGACAAATATAAAAGTGTATTGTTTTGATGCAAGGTTCCTTCCCCTTTGTGGATTTTACTCAGGTAAATGTGATGTATTCCAATTGTGATATATTTCATCGTTGAAATTGTTATTTTATTATTCTGACAACAAACGTAGCATATAGCGTGTAGCTTACCTGAGCCTTTTCTTTCTTGTCAAATCTTCTGGCCACGACGATTGCGATCAATAAAGAAGAAAAAACAAGTCATGACCACTACAAGTTAAAAGAAATGTGCCTCCTCTTCATCTGGGGATCGAAGCTTGTTATATGCTTTCTGAAAGTTGATTTCATTTGGCCGTACCAGATATCCTCCTGCGAAGGACGTCAGGTGACTGCAAGAACACTTCATAATGGAACTGTGTTCGTAATTTCATCCACCTTTAAAAGGGTCAAAATCGAGCCATTAACGTATCGGCTATGAATTGAAAAGTCAATCACCACATATTGTACTGTTCAAGTCCAGAGTTATGTTATCTGAGCTTAGAACTCCCAATGAGATGAAACAGCGTTAAGATTGTATTGGTAGAAACATTAACACAAACAAGCATCAGCAGCTGAGTTTGGCCTCATAGATTCAGCTGTACATACTCACTCTACTTGCCTGTAAATTGGTGACAGTTTACGGATTGCGTTGTTGAGATAACGTCATAGAATTTGATGTTTGAATATATATTTTTATACACATGCCTGATAATTTATTTTATCATCTGTATTCTATGCGACCTCCAACGAAATAACAGCAAACAGAAACACGGTGGCATGGATATTTGTTTACCTTGCACCCAACAGTTTTCCAGTTAGATTTATCTGAGTCCCAGAAAAGACAGGCAGCCTCGGTAACTATAAACCTGTATTCGATGTTTTCTGTCTTTGACCTAGGAGGCTCTTTGATCTTGATGCATTGGCTCTCGTCTCGGTTCTCCTCATCATGCTTTTGATCATTGTTGGTACTGCTTGGTTGAGCACCGAATTCTGTCTCCAGTAGGTAGTTTCCAGGATATAATGCCACAAAGGTTATTGTTACATTTGTCGCCCCCCCACAAGTGATGTTCCCGGTGTGGAGCCATTGTCCGTGAGCACGCTTGCACTCTAAAATCCTGTTTTGAGGTGATATCTCTCTGGTTTGGGATACTCGGATGTATGGGACAACAATGTGGTCATCGTCAGATACTATCGCGATCTGAATCATGGAATGTCCATATTGAACGGTTATATTATGATGTATTATAACTCCAAGTCTGCCAAACGATAAGTTTGCAGTACGCTGAGCAAATGGATTTCTCAGAGGAACTAAGATGGTAACACCTGGTGACAGCCCAGATATGGTCAGTAGATCCTCGGTTTCATTCCTGACGTCTAAGCTTGCCACATTAGTTGCCACTCTTTGGCTGCTTTTGTCCCAGGTGAAAGGGTTAAAAGGCGTACTCCACATCTGTTAAATTAAAGTAATAAACAGTATAAACAAGATCAATGAACAACAGAGCGAATGCAAAGTTACGAACCAGTCCGCTACATAAATTGACCTCAATGGTGCAGAACGAGAGGGTGTACAGACGTTCACATATTAGGAAATATTTTCTCATGTGAAATACAGATGTAGTTCAATTTTAACCTTGGTTCAATTTTTATTTTCTTTTGTTCGTGTGTGTGGTAAACAAAGGGAATTAAAAATTGAACCAAGGATAAAATTGAACCACAACGCAGACATATTCACCTCGCTGTGGCTGTTTGTCTCATGGTTTTCGTGGAATTTTTACATATGAAAACGGTTAACCGTTCGAAACAAGTGATCGTGGAGGCACTTATCAAGACCACGTTTTACAGATTGAGGGTGCCGTGAATCACAGTCGCCAGGTACAGGTCAGCATGTGTAGGCTTTTTTTAGACACTGGTAGAGAGGTACCCATCTGGCTCTTTAATGACCAGCGTGTCAAGAAAGAGGATTGCGTTGCCAGTTTCAGTTTCCATAGTGAAGCGGATCGTCGGCTGTTGACTATTGATATGTTGTAAGAAAATATGTACTTTTTGATGACTCTAGGTGGTAAAGTTGTCATCCACGTAGGGTTTTCACATCTTAGGCGTGCAAGGCGTGGCTGTCAATGCTTTTTCCTCAAAATAATTCATGTAGAGGTTAGCTATTATTGCGGATCTTATGCCGCTAAAAGAACCTACGTTTCTTCTCTTGTCTATGTCTTCAGTTCGTTATTAAGCGGCCGTCGCTAGGCGACGAGCCGCTTCTTGTAATACTTTTATTTCGTCGTGGTGTCCGTCACCTGCCCCAGACTCCCGCTCGGCCAAATAAATAATTCTGGAGACTGAACTAAAGAAAGACGAAGACATAGTTCTTGAGTTCTGTAGGGTTCGAAGCCGCTACAGTTAAGAACAATGTGAGGGTGCTTATCGGTACCGCCACTCAGAAGTGAGAAATTTTTGTTAGGGAGAATTTTAACAGATTTAACATCTCATAGCCCGGACATAGCAAACTAATTCCTTTGAGGCATAGAAAACAAACTTCCTTTGAGAGAGAATTTCCGAATCGAACATATCTTATGGGAATGTGGCACTTTAGATCAGGCAAATTCTTCACTTTCGTTGAACCGGAGTGGCGGTCATTTGGTGTTTTTGCAACCTTAACTGGAAGATTTCTCTTGTCAAATGTACTGATTTTGGCCATACTGATGCGATGCGATGTGTCGTGACACGCGTGACAAGAATTCAGTGCACGACCGAATAATGCACGGAAATTGAAATGCTCTTGAACAAAAATGTTTATTTAGGGATCAGAGTCAGGAATCATGAAAGCCTTTTTAAAAGAAATGTTTAGTCTGAATTACGAGTTACTGCGATGATGGTGCAATACTGAATGAAATCAACAAGGCAGCTGTTTTGATTTCGTGGCATTGTTTGTAGTTAGAGCTAGCGTAGCTTTTTAGTGGTGATGTCGGTTATCGTCCAGAAACTGGTTAACGGATCTAAGACGCAGATTTATACCAAATTCTTCGCTTTCTTTGAAATTGTGAAACAAATCGAAGTGCCACTGTTTTGTCAAGCTTCACCGGCAGTTAGCCTTGGTTTCTCGAGTTGCGAATATCCATAGAATCGGTTCACCACTTTTCCCTGTTAAATTGCATAATCGCTTTACAGCTTAAGCGTGGACAAAAAGAAAAAAGATAAACAAGTGTAAGGGATAGAGATCAAAGGAAAAAAAACTTGACTCTGTCAGGAGTTCAACCACCGACCCTACCCGACTTTTACAGAACGTAGAGAACGCACTAATGCACTGGCTCAACAGAATCTTCCACAAACACATGAACGAATTTTAAAAGTCTTTACTACTCGGAAGTCACGAATTGTCTGTCATGCCAATTGAAAGGTGACAAAAATTGAATTACGATCAACGTGAACTATATCCTGTGCATTCATCCGGCTCGGATGGTCAAAAACGCCGCTTCCAAATTCTTGGAGAATTTCTTGTTTATATTTTCAAAACCGTAGTTGGACACCCGATTTACCGCCTAAAAACGCGATTTGCCCACATCTCGAGTGTGACATTTTGCATTGGCTTAAATGGATGCGTGGACGTACATGTTAGTATGATGACGTCATACCCGAACCAAAATATCCCTCATAGATAGGTTACCTTATTTTCTTACCCATGGTGCTTCGCGGGCGCATTTGGCGCGTGCAGCTCCACCACCACCACCACCAACACTAATAATAGCAATGACGATCTCGATGACGATGACGATGATGCGGATGTTAATTTAAGTGGTAGTGACGTTGATCATTATAACAAATAGCTTTAGACGAAGTGAGAAAACCGTCAATGAATGGTGTTTGTGAAAATCCCAGATTCATTCCAGTGGGAAAAAAAGAAAAAGGTATAAACCGAATGCAAATATGGCGGACCACTCGGTCGGCGCTTGGGATGAGTCGCATGAAAGCGAGGCTACTAAGGCTCCGATGTTTTGTCCCCAGAAAGTCTTGCTTTGACGTCGATTTGGTTAGTGTTGTTTCGCCCTTACTACGCGTTTTTGGGTTCCTAAATGCCACCAGAGGAGAGTGAAGTCTTCCACAGCAGAGAACGTGTTTTTTTTTTTTCAGTTTCCCAGTTCGCCTTTGAGGGGAAAGCAGACGAAGGAAAGAAGTTCACTATCGCCGAAGGAACACACACATGTAAAGTGGGGGTTCTGGGACAAACCACAACAAATGAGATTTACTCTCCGTTTTCAAACCGCTAATCGATATCTTTGCTCCGCACCACCTTGCGAAGATATCGATTAGCGGTTTGAAAACGGAAAATAAATCTTATTTGTCGGATTTGTCCCTGAATGCACCACTTTACATGTGTGTGTTCACCACCCAGCTCCTTTATTGGAGGCATGATGGTGC
This sequence comes from Pachyseris speciosa, assembly GCA_016490735.1. Classification (NCBI taxonomy): domain Eukaryota; kingdom Metazoa; phylum Cnidaria; class Anthozoa; order Scleractinia; family Pachyseridae; genus Pachyseris; species Pachyseris speciosa. The sequence continues at coordinate 226,598 of JAEMWC010001164.1, read as the reverse complement.
AAGAACATTATAAGTGGCCCAGAGTATATACCCCTACTAGAGAGACGCACCTCTTGGGTACACAAAGGAATGGCGGCTGCGCGGATGCAGGAAGAGGTGGTGAACGACTTTTATGCCCCTGCCGCGCAAGCGGGGGCAGCCATGGGAGAGCCGAATTTGGAGCCTCCATCAGTTCGACCTCGAGACGAGTTTAATGTGTCAGCAACTAATTTTGATGGTTGGCTTCATGCTTAGAGAATGGATGTTGGACAAGAAAATGTTAACAGAAGAGACGTTTTTAACTTTAGCCAAGAAACAATGTAAAGAAAAGCTTTCGAGGTTTTACAAACGGAAACAGAAAAACTGGGGAGTGTGAAAGCAAGCTACGGGATGGAAGTGTTCTTTCAATGCGAAAGGCAAAATGAGGGTGGACAAATGGAAGATGAAAAACACCGGCATTGTTTCAAAGAAGATGCATACGTTTTTACAAAAGAAAACCTTGAAGTTTTTGATGAAAGATTTGAAGAATTTAATGACATGATCAAAGGTGAAATGGAAAATTGGTCAGAGCGAGGATCTGGATGGGCAGTTGATGAAATAACAATTGCCTATGTCAACGTAGCCAGGTACCAACCTTTGAGAGGGGGGCTTACACCCCCCTTCCCAAAAAACTGGCAAACAAAAAAGCAATAATCAATGTGAAAAGCAGAGACAACGAATGTTTGAAATGGGCTTTGAGAGCGGCTTTGTTTCCTGTCCAAACTCATCCAGAAAGAACAAGCAAATATCCGAAAAACGACGGAATCAATTGGGAAGGTATTGACTTTCCCACACCGTTAAAACAGATCAACAAGCTTGAGAAGCAAAACTGCTGACTCACCATCAATGTTTTTGGGTGGGAAAATGACCATGTCATTGTGAACAGGATTAGTGAGAAGGATAAAAAGATTCAAAGAATAAACTTGATGCTTTTTCAAGAAGGTGAAAACACTGACTATTGTTTTGTGAAGGAGCTGTCAGCTTTACTTTATGATCAGACCAAACACAGGGATAAAAAACACTTTTGCACAAGGTGTTTGATAGGGTTTACAAAAGACAAAATTCTCGAGGAGCACACAGAACATTGCAATGACGTGAATGGAACCCCAACAAGGATTGAAATGCCGGAAGAAAGGAAAAATGACATACTCAAATTTCAAAACTTTCACATTAGATGAAAGCGCCGTTTGTGATTTACGCCGATTTCGAGGCTCTGATTAAAAACATCCCTGATAACGAGCACGAGAAAACAAAATGCACAGAAAAAACAGACAAACACGAAGCCTGCGGGTTCGCCTTCACAGTTGTCAGATGTGATGGCAAAAGTGGGCCAGTTGTGAAATACGGAAAGGGAGCTGATGGGGAGAAAGACGCCGCAGAAGCGTTTCTGGAAAGGATCTTGAAGGTTCAGAGAGGGTTGCGGGAAAGCTTGAAAACGCCGGCACCGATTGTGATGACAAACAGCGATTGGTGGAGCTTCAAAAACGCTCAGAATTGCCACATCCGCAACGAACGCCTTGTGAAGCCCGAATTTTCATCGGTGTCTGGAACAAAGACACTGACAAGTACTGCGGACAAAGTCACAGAGGTTGTTTTTACAAAATGCTCAAAATAAACAAGTTTATAGGACCAAAAATGCAAAGAAAAGAAAAAGATCCAATCGACAAATGGATCGAGAAAAATCGAGAAGAATGTCTGTTCTGCGCAATGCCACTGCTTCGGAAAAATGTTAGAGATACTGTGAAAGACCACTGCCACATTTACGGCGGATTCTGCGGAGCTGCGCATGACGCATGCAACAAAAAGCTGTGAATAAACCCTAAAACAATTCCGATACCAGTCGTTTTCCACAATCTGAAAGGCTACGATGCACACTACCTGATGCAAGCAATGTCGCAGACAAAGGGGGCTGGAGAGCTGAATTGCATTGCCAACAATATGGAAAAATACATTTCATTCTCTTTGGGTAATTTGCGATTTATCGAAAGCAATGCCATTCTGCTTTCCAGCCTTGGCTTGCTGGTCAAAGCAACCTCCTAAGATTCGCTCAAGATCACAAAAAGGCTTGTACAAAGTATCACCAAAGGCAAAGGGAACAAAGAGCTTGAGTTACTTTCCAAAAAAGGCAATTACCCATACGAGTACATGGACTCGCGGGGAAGATCCGAAGAAACAAGCCTCCCGGCCAAAGAAAGTTTCTTCGGCACACTATCTGGCGAACTCATCTCGAACGAAGATTATGCACATGGGCACAACCTTTGGGAAACGCTCAGCTGTAAAACAATTAGTGATTACCACGACCTTTATGTCGGGACAGATGTTGCATTGCTTGCTGATGTTTTCGAAATCTTCAGAGATCTCTGCCAAAAGCACTACGGGCTGGATCCGGCGCACTACTACACCTCGCCTGGCCTGTCCTGGGATGCTCTCCTGAAAAAGACAGGCGTCGAGCTGGAGCTCTTGACCGATATCGACGTGTCTCTCTTCGTGGAAAGAGGGGAGTGAGGTGGATTTTCGACGAAAACAATCTCTATGAATGGGCAATGAGCAAAGCTCTCCCGACAAACAATTTCAGGTGGAAACGCGTGATGCCATCAGAGGAAGAAATTATTGACAAAAATGAAAACGGTAAAGCCGATTGGATTCTAGACGTCGACTTCGAATACCCAGTAGAGCTTCATGAAGAGCACAAAAGCTATCCCCTTCCCCTGGAGAAAAAAATGGTGCCAAGAAAGTGGCTGTCGCCTTATCAACAAAACCTTATGAAAGACCTCAATCTGAACCCCCCAGACTGCAAAAAACTCTTGCTAACACTGCAGGACAAAAAGAACTACGTGGTACACTACCGAAACTTTCAGTTTTACCTTGCGCAGGGTATAAAACTGAAAAGAGCCGATAGAGTGCTGGAATTCGAACAACAACGCTGGATGGAGCCTTACATCCGGATGAACACAAACTTTCGGAAGAAGGCTAAAAACAACTTCGAGAAAGACTTTTACAAGTTAATGAACAACTCAGTCTACGGGAAAACCATGGAAAACCTGCGGAATCGCGTGGATGTGAAATTGGTGCGCAGCCACAAAGAAACCAAACTCAGAAAACTAATTGCCAGCCCTCTGTATTCAAGACACACGTTCTTTGCAAACAACCTGGCCGGGATCGACATGCGCAAAAGCAGACTGCTTCTCAACAAACCCGTTTACACCGGGATGACGATTCTCGAAAACAGCAAACTCTTGATGTACGATTTCTTCTACAACTTCCTCAAAAAGCAGTACGGCTCGAAGTGTGAGCTTCTGTACACAGACACTGACAGCTTTCTGCTCGAAATAGAAACAGACATTTACAAAGACATGGGCGCCTACCTGGATCTATTTGACATGAGAGACTACTCGAAAGAGCATCCACTCCACTCAGAAATCAACAAAAATGTTTTGGATAAAATGAAAGACGAATGCGCCTGAACGCCAATTACCGAGTGAGTCTGCTTGTGGCCAAAAATGTACTCAGTCCTGAGAATGGACGAAACAAACATAAAAAAAGCAAAGGGCGTGAAAAAGAACGTGGTAAAAAAGCAAATCCTGCACGAGCATTACAAAGAAATGCTTCTTGGTGGGAGCCAGATGGCGCATGAAATGCATGTCCTACGGAGTGATAAACATGAAATCTTCGGACAGCGAGTGAACAAGACTTCGCTGTCGACATTTGATTCAAAGAGATGGATAGCAGAGGATGGACTCAATACAAATGCCTTCGGGTACAACACCCTCTGGATATCCAAGCAGACGACATAATGTAGCTGTTAGATGAGGTTTTCGGGTTCAACCCCCTTCTGGACATCCAAGAGGACATGCTAGAGGACGCCATAATGGAACTGTTAGAAGAGATTTTCGTGGGGTAGTTCCGTGTTTGGGGGAACAACCAAGAACTCTTCACACACGAAACTGTGTTTGGGCCCGTCATGCAAATAGTACAAAACCGACGTGTCGGGTTTCAAAGACCTTCAAAGAGCAAACAGGGTCTGTGGCTCTTCTTGTGCCGCCCTCCAACTCCCCAGGTTGGTAAAGATAGTGGAAATTACCAAGAGAGGGGAGCTGTTTTTTGCGCGCCCCCACAGGTCTTCGATATGTTGTTGAGGGTTTGGAAAGAACAGCCTTTTCCTTTATCGTTTCTGCGGGCTTCTTACCAGTAACACTTGTTTCCTTGTTGTTCAAAGCTACAACAACCTAGGGCAGCCGCTTCACTAATGCAGTGGATCGTTTTCCTTCTGGTAGATGCATTTCCACAGCGTACTGGTGGCCGAACAGGCGTTCAGCCAGTGTGCGGTTGAAACGCTCGACAATGGACTGGTCGAGGTGAATCTCCGGGTGCCCCCCCCCCCCCCCTGATAAAAGTTTTGTGTTTTTCCATCTCTTTGGAAACAGAACCCATGAACTCGAGCTCTTTGTTGATAAAATGTAGTCTTTTTTGAGCTCTTTCTGATAGGCTTCGACATCTTTTATGTCAACGACCATTCAAACAGCTTTGGTGACCAACTAAGTGAAGCTGTCGATCAAACGTTCTGTTGTTTTGGAGCCAACATAGGTCTCGTACCTTTTTCTGTACTTCTCGACTTCTTTGTTGGTGAGACGCTTCACCTGCGTCAACGCAAAACACCGATGGCCTCCTTACACTTGCCAGTCGACACTAGCGCAGACAGCTGCTCGCGCAGGATGTCAGGGCTTTGGACAATGCTACTGCCTGATAGGACAGGCTTGCTGGTTGCCAGCTCGGCTTATAAAAGGTTCATAACTTCTGCAATCGCACGCTCTTCTTCTGCCATTGCTTCTCCGCAAGAAATGCTATACCAGGTTTTTCATTTTTTTTTTAAATTTGGCTCCCGAAGCTAAATGCCTTTCAGGCACACATCAAACGGGTGCTGCAGAGAAAAGACAAGGTGCGCGTACTTCCGCAGTTTCAGCCGTGCAATGAGGGCTTTGTACTCCTCTGTGGAAAGTTCTCCAGCAAAATCCTCAAAGATGCTTTTCATTGCCTTGGCTGGAGGGGTGTAAAAAAGAACAACCACTGCAATGGTCTCTCGAAAAGACGTGGTGATGCTGGTATACTCTTGGGTCAGCACCCACAAACTGATGGTGAGGTGGCGGGCCGAGAAAGCGAGGTTGACGAGTTCGCCCGTGCGCCCCTTCACATCCTTTGAAGCCACCCAGTCATCAAGAATCAATAGGGTGTTGGTTCCCGCGAATGCAAATTTTGCAATCTTCAACCACGTTTCCACCTCATGCTGTTCGCAAATCACGATTTCCATTCGCGGATCCCTTTCGCCAATGCGCTGGAATGTCTTGTTGTGTGCGAACGTCGGGCAGAGCAACACGATGGAGTCAAACTTCCCGCGGAAAGGGCCGTAGAACTGGTCAACGATGTACTGGGATTTGCCAGAATTTGTCGGGCCAATAAACAAAGCGTTGAAGGGGATGTTATGCGGGTCATTTTTTCAACCGCAACACCTGGAAGGCCAATGGGGGCGTATATTCCTGAAACTTTTTCAATTCCGGGAAGATTCTAATTGCTGCCCCAGAATGTTCATCTGCACGTCGCTGATTGTCAAGACATGACAGTTAATGTTTCCAGAACCGCTGCTGGCGGTCTGCTGGAGCTCCAGCTGAACCCCGTCTTTTGTGCTCACGAGGTGTCTTTGTGCATGCCGTGTTCAGACATGGACCTCAAATCAATCAGCAGCCCAAACTTGTTGTCAGCGTAAAACCTTGTCACATTCATGCGTTGAGTTTTGTTTTTTGTGGTCATGAAAAAGCGGCTGAGCTCCTCCCAAATATCTTTGCCGTCGATACTGTTGTTGTAAATCCGATTGGGCGAGCCCTTAACTGTGACATTAACTTTCGTCAGGTCGGGGTTGACAAACTTTTCTGAATCCCGGGCGCCTGCGGTATACGTTTCGATAAGGAGGAGAAGAATTCCTTTCAAGGACCTTCTTTGGGGTTGACCCGGATGTTTAACTGGGCTGCGGCATTCTTTGCAAATGTGACAATCTCCTCCCGATGCACATGGTCGTACAAGAACTCTTTCCCGGAGGTATAGAAGCTCTGCGCCTTGTTCGCCAAAGACTCTCTCCGGATCATCTCGTACTCAAGCTGGATGTTTTTCAGTTTGTATTTGAGTTTTGTTGTATCCGAGCTTTTAACCACATTTGAGGCCTCTGCAAGGGTTAGCTCGAAAACCAGGCTATTGTAAAGCACTTGGGGATAAAAGACGCCGTGGTCGGTCAGGATTTGGTGGTCAAGCCGGATCCGGTACTTGTTTTTGTAAATCGTTTCAAGCTTTTTTTCTGCGGCGACACCTGCGGTTTTCTTGTCCCCCACATCCGAGCGGATCTTCCAGAGGTCCTCGGTCTGGATGTCCTCGAGCAGCATGTTGTTCCGCTCCCTCTGGGAAAGAAAAAGGTCCTGCCAGATTTTGAAATTGTGGTACCGGACAGTGTCCTGCAAAATTGTGCCTGAGTACTTTACAACCAGCTTGTCGACCAGCGCCTGCAAAACGTTTTGCATGAGGAAGTTGTTGGCGTGCCCCCCAGTCAAGTCTATGTTGAACACTAGGGAAAGCGAGCCGGGCACGAGAACCTCGTGCTTGTTCAGCTTGGGAACCAAAACGTACAGTATTTCGCCGGGGCTGGCTTCGCTCCCATCAAATGTTATGCGCTTGACCGCGTGCTCGGCTTTTATGGCATCGAGTGTTTTCTCTGTTTGTCGGCAAAAGGTTTGGCTGCACTTCCGTGCCCTGAGACATTGTTATACACAGTGGATTTAATATTCAATTGAAAAATAAAATTGTCTTGGATAAATCTCAATGGCGGAAGGTGGCTATGACGCAGAAATGGAGGACCCGCTTTTGGTGCGCGACGATGACTATGACAACAATGATGATGAAGAGGAAGTAGACAGAACCCACCCCTTTTCCCCAGTCGAACCTGGCGCCACATCGACTCCTGGGAGAGTATATTCCATTGAAAACAAGGCTCGAAGAACAAAGCGGGCAGCCAGACACCTCTTATGGTGAAGAGACATCTTTTGTTGCACAAACACAGAGTGAACAATCTCGGACGGCTTTGACAAACCTGTTTCCAGATGCAAGTCCAACTTCGCTTGAAACTAACTACGACCCAAAAAGTGGCAGAATTATTGTCAAAATGGCCGGCTCCGGCAATAAATTCTACGATCTGTACACAAAAGAAAGGGGCACTGGTAAACAACAAATGAATCCAAAACTTCCAAAAGAAATACAAAATGCGCACCGGGAAACAGCTGAATATAAAATTGATCAGTACATCAAAGAAATAAGACAAGAACCATAGAGATCAAAAGAGGCAAACAAACAGCTGGAAGAGACAGAAAAAAAACATTTCACAAAAAGAAAAAGCTGAACAAGAAGTGAAAAACCTGAGAACCAAACGTGAGCAAACTGAAGCAAAGATCAGTGCGCTTCAAGATGAACATGGTTCAAATGTTGAAATTGAAACAGAAATGCAGCGGCTGCAGCAACTGAGAAAAAATCTCAAAACGGATTTTGACAATTCAAAATAGAGGTTGAGGTAAAGAATCTCTGCGATTGAAGTTGAAGGCGCCAAAGCCCACACCCCCACAGCCAACACAGTCTGATGTCGGAGAAAATCCGCTTAGAAATTCTTGGGGAAATCAGAGACGAATTCAGAAAAAAATTGCGGCAACCACAGAGTTTTAAATTGAAATTAAATTGAATTTTCTGCCCGGTTGGGGAGGTCTGGGGGGGGGGGGGGGGCAAAATATTGACTTCCGGTTTTCTAAGAAAAAGTGTCACGCAACTGTTTTGCTTCAGCTGCGTTTTATGACGCTTTCATCGTAGTATTCAAAATGAAACCAAGGAGGCTCAATATAATGTTTTCCAGCTCTAAAGCACAAGGTACAAAGACCATTTTTGTTGCAATCCCCTCTGCATTTGCTACAAACAAATATCTAGACAATTCGTTCTCATTTCCAGCAGAAGGGGGTAGAAAGGATTGCTTCGTGTACATCTTCCCAGCCAAGAGTCTTTCGCTCTTAAATTTTCGCTGCGATGAGCTCCTTGAGAATCCTCTCTCCAAGCTCTTGTGGGAGTTTAAGAATTAGCTCTCCGATGGCTTCCCCCTCTTGCGCGGCTGGGGCATAAAAGTCGTTCACCACCTCTTCCTGCATCCGCGCTGCTGCCATTCCTTTGTGTACCCGAGAGGTGCGTCTATCTAATAGGGGTTTATACTCTGGGCCACTTTTAATGTTTTTGCACCATCATGCCTCCAATAAAGGAGCTGGGTGGTGAACACACACATGTAAAGTGGGACGTTCTGGGACAAACCCAACAAATAAGATTTATTTTCCATTTTCAAACCACTAATCGATATCTTTGCGAGGTGGTGCCGAGCGAAGATATCGATTAGCGGTTTGAAAACGGAAAATAAATCTTATTTGTTGTGGTTTGTCCCACTTTACATGTGTGTGGAACTGTTTAAGTTCAGCCTGGAAGATCTTAGAAAATGTGTAAGCGATCGCATTTACCTCCAAGTCGTTGTCATTTGGCTCAATGCTTTGACTGGTTTCAACGACGGGCTGTTGAAGTTCATTCGCTTGGTTATCACACCGTAGTATTTGTTTCGTGCGATTCCATGCGAGTGGATGCGGACGTAAACAAAAACTTCTTCTATTGGGAGAGAGGGCGTCTTTCGAGAGGAGCTTTTCTTTTCCTTGGGGAAGGTACTGACCATGCAAATCGAGTTGGAACACCACCAGAACCACATAAGCTCGTCATTTAACTATTTTTTCTAAGATCTTCTATCCTGATATGATGATGTAGCGAACAAACTTAAGTTCCCGCGGCGATCCTGAACTCCCTTTCTTCGTCTCAACGAATTGCATTAATCCACTATTTCCCCTTAGAGGTGAACGGTGGAGGATTTTTATCCCTCCTCGAGACATTCAGAAACACAGCAACTCTTAGGCACAGCGAAATTAAACAGACCTGATCTACAATAAGACTTTTCTGCAAAACAAATATCAAAGCCTGACTAGCCTCGATTTCATGTAGCTCGTCCCGGGTGCCGACTGAATGGTCCGCCATATGACGACATTCAAAACGAAACGAAGTCTGATTTAAATTAACGCAAACAATAAGTTTTACAGTACCTCTAAAAACACTATTTCAAAGCTGTTCTCCGTCATGTTCGAAACGATGCCAAGATCTGGAATTATAAAGCCACCATGCTTTGACTGCAGCGTCACGTTGTGAACGTTGTTTCTAAATAGAGAAACCACTTTGATGCTAAGGTATTTTGAAGTAAAGGTCCTGTTTCCTGGTGAACCTTTCAAAGACTGGCGAGTGCTATGTATTATTGTATCCACCAGGAATAGGAGTACCTTTGTCGTGTTGATGTTCTGAGAAAGAAACACAGTGATTGACCACTCTCAAGAAAATTTAAATTTTATCTAGTTTTAGTAGAGTAATTTAGTAATCAGGGCCAGCCTATAAGAATATCTAAGCAAGGCGCAAATGAGCCCCACCATATAGCCACAACGTTACTATGGGTACTTTTGTTTGTTTGTTTTTTAATGTGTGGTTTAAATCCCTTATAACATTTTGCAACGACTAACATAACGAGAAACCATCTCAGTGAAATTCTTTAGGTATTTCCAGACAGAATAATAGCAGTTAGGATTTTTTCTCAAGGAAAGCTGTCACTTTCTTTAGTTTTCAAACTATATATCGTTTGGGCACTTGTGCACGAAGAGGCACATGTCGTCTGCCAAAGGACACACCACTGATTAGGTTTCAGTTTCTACACACGTTCTGGTAGCATCCATTTACTTCAGTCGGTATTTTCTTCTCGATTTCTTTCCAATCGATTTATCCAACCTTAATCTAGTTTTACTGGTAGGATGAATTGACAGAGATATTTATTTATTTCTCTTGATGTAGGCAGCTGTTGTTTCTTCAGGAATGGTAAATAAACTTTTTTTATAGCCAAAGAGAATCGACGCTTTACTGTTGTTTTGGAGGTCAGCTTCGTGTCGAATGTATCTCAGAGTGCCTTGAGGGGACACTATCATCTTCGCACATGCGCTGGCTTTTGAAACGCTTGTTCAACCGACAGTGTTTCCGGTCACACTTCACTGAACTCGACTGTCAGTAATTTGAATAAATAACTTTTGGCTTCTTTTACATTTCTTGGATTCCAAATATTCTGTACATTCTATTAGCCTCATAAAAGCTTATTTAATGCCGACTTTTAAAGAAAAACAAGATATCAACGCGTTCAGGAAAATCTCTTCGTGTGAGAAATGCTGCGCATGTTAACCCATGACAGCATCCCTTTAAGGTGACTCAAAATGATTGTGTTATTTTTAACTCTTTAATGGATCGATACTTCCACAATTTTCACAATTTTTGTTTGTTTTCTTGAACATGATATCAAAACATTTCCCAACTATTTGTCAACAAGTTGTTATCAATTTTTTGACATATAAGGTTACCATAGCAGCAGTACAGCCTCTTAGAAACATTCTTAATTTTGGTTTTATGTGCGTGTAACTAAAAAATGAGTTGGATGACGCCCGTATTTTTATTATTGAATTGCATTCAGCGTATGAAGATTCATCTTTCTGCAAAGTTTAAAAAAAATCTGTACATAGGGTTCATAGCCTCCTACGCTGACGCTCTTTTGGCTTGTCACACAATCTTTCCTCCCCAACAGGGGAGGAAAGATTGTGTGATTGTGTGATTGTGTGATTGCGCCAAAAGAAGGTCTGCATAAGAGGCTACAGGGTTCAGAGCCACCTTTTTTCCGATAATTAAAAGCTGGGAATACGGTGTGACAGGTAAATCAAAACTAATGATATTTTTTTATAAATACCTCTTCCTGAATCTCTGGTTCAGCGTTGAGAAGATAAATATCTTTTGAAGTGATGTTCATGGCTTTACCAACGCTTGAGAGGACTTTTTCCACTAAGGATACACTCTTGGGTAGAACTGGTCCTAGTGTTCTGGTCTTTTCTCTAATATGCGACACAAGTCTCTTAAAACTATTACGCAACTGAAAGAACAATACATTACAGAAACAATCCGAGGTAAATCACACTTTTATACGAGGTATTGTAATGGTGAAAAATGCTTTCCAGCAGACTTGTCTCAGGGATCCAGAAGCTACAAATGGTGGCCACTGAATTACCACCATCTCCAACACGGCTTTTCAATTATAGGCCTTGGAACTGTGAAGGTGGACTCCAGTTGAAAGGAAAGGTGGCACACAGGAAACTACAAGAAATCGACCGACAATCGTGTACAAAACTAGTTGAGAAAAGATTTCCATTGGAGTCCAAAGATCATTCTCCAACATGTGTGGGTCAACAATATTCCTAACGTAACTTCCCCTCCCCTATTCCCTTACCCAATGTTGAATTTGGGAAGCCGCCATTCTTAAGGAAACGTAAGGGGAAGGAAGACTTTGAAACTCATTCGATTACTGTTTGCACGTAGAAAGGCTTCAAAGCTCAATTTCCTCAACATTTTTGTCCAAGATTATAGTACGCTATTGTTTGTAGTATATTTAAGCAGCTTCTTTTTGGAAATTTACTACCTCATTTCCATTCCTATATCAGCTTGAGTAAAAATTTTGAGAGAACACTGCCACAAAACACCTTTAAGTTTTCTCCAAGATATGTTCGGTGCCAATGTCAGTTATGAAATAACATACAGCAATTGACTAAATAACTATACAGTGCAAATTAGAATCCCTAATGAAAGCAAGAACAATAAAATACTAAGTTGTTATAAGCGTTGTTTTTCACGTTTCTATAGGTCAGTGTTAAACACACATACACAAGAGCCATAATAGATTTATGGCTTTTGGTATATATCCCTATATGAGAACTTTAAGAAAGTCTTAAATTAACGTGTTTGAATTTTTGATTTAAGGTGGGATTCTTTCATCTTAGCTGAATATTGGGAGTGGCATGATCTACAATGCTCTACAATGATCTACAATGATCTACAATGCTAAAACAATTAGAGGAGCACAGGCTGCGGCGGTTTTCAGATTGTTATCATGGTTTGAATACATGAGAGGTTCTGTCCGTGGCTATATGCTCGCTAACACATGTTGAAAAATGTCGGGTAGTTTCGTCGACGTACATGAAGAAGCCTTACAGCCTGCAAACTTAAATTTGTAAACCGTACGTGAGAGGATTCCATTTGGGACAGGGTATTTCGCGCTAACCAAACAGCCTATCCTAAAGGAAGAGAAATTAACCTGATATATAAGTTGTTGCAATTTTTGAATAACGGTTTACAAGAGTGGATGAGGTAAGAGAACGGATCCCCAATTCATGAGCCTCTTCCAATGATATTTTTTTAAAATCTATTTTTAGCTTATGGTTCAGCTTCGCAGCAATTTTTTAGAGAGGCACCTGATTGGCCAGTTGTAATGACGTAATGAAATTTTAAATATGCGCGGCTTGAGCAGCTTGTGAAAAAATGCCTCCCAAATGAGTAGAGAGATCACGTGATTGCTAACTGACTCAGCTATTAGAATTTTTTTAGCTAATTACAAGATATGTTTGTTACTTGTCTAATTTCTCCACCTTCTCCAAGAACATTCGAACAAACGTACGCATCTTACTTTGTTTTCTTGCAATGTTTTGTTTTTGATCAGCTTTAAAATTCTGTACGCTTTCACCTGCAAGTAGTTTGGACTCAAGAATGTTTTTTTGTTTCTTTTCCGAACGTTTACTGTCGAATATTGCATCTGGATCGTAAAACACTTCGTTTTCCCAGCTGCTGGTTAAGTTTTGGACACACAACTGGCCCAAGGAAAGCAATGCGAAGTTGTTCGATACCAGTAAAACAAAAATAATCGTGGAGCTCCGCTTTTACTCTTTGCCAAATATATAAGCTCCTTGCGAATGCTCGTTGCGCTGAAACACACTGACAATCGGGATCACACATTTCTAGCTACAAGATTTGGACGCTGAATTTACGTGACACGACAGCGGGAAAATACTAGAAGCGAGAAAATCCGATCCCTGGTCATCCCCGCCCTGCCGGGTCATCTAACCGCGCGACATTGGGAACAAGAACTAAGAAAAGATATAAGAAAACTATGATGGGGCATGGGATCCTCTCTTGGTTTGCAGGCAAGGACTGATTACTGTAGAACTAAACACTATCACATTCTTTAGTGCAACAGATATTTACGAAGGTAATAAAAACTTACCACATTATCGGTAGAAGGCTTCTCCAACAAATTCACTACAGAATCAAAAACCAGTAACAGTGGGAGAATATCGCTCGTGTTTTCAACCTTCAGGTTGGATGTGATATCAGCAACATAATCAACTAACTGCAGGATAAGAAAGAATGTTTTCTTAGTTTAGCGAACCTGTGGTTGCTTGTGATTGCGTTGCAAGATAAGATAACAATGTAAAGTGCAATTGTGGTCTTCAATCTTTAAATTATATAGAAAAGTCCTTTGCACACTGACGTTTATTTTATTTATTCATTTATTATTTTATTCATTCATTCATTCATTTGGTTTTTTTTGTCGTTAGGCTTTATTGCCAGCCCACTTTTCACGTTTTTGTCCCTCAGCTCGTTTTTGTGTTATTATGTATAGTCTGTTTATTAACGTAATAAAGTTTCCGAAGAACTGAAAGGGAGGAATTATGGAAGTTGTAGAGATGGAACAATGGGTTTATGAAAACTCACTTATTTCCCTTCATTTCCCCAGTGAGTAGTCACCATATGCAACTTATTTAATAGACTGAGAGACTCAAATGCAAAATATCTGTTTACCAATTAGCCGTCATTGTAAACTCGGATATCGCCTTCAAACGGAATTTACATTAAATGAGTACTCCACGAAAAATTGACTTTGGGGCATATTGATATTTAACAAAGAAATAGAATTTACATACTTACAATCGATTTTTAATCTTCGCTCGGCCTGAAATTTTCTTACTATGGAAAATTGATTTGCCTCAGCTCAATTCAACAATTAAGTTATACAAACCTTTTGACATGTAGTGAGGTTTTCACCAAAATATAACGATATTTCTATTGAAGCTAGGATTGCTCTGCCAGAATCTCCACTCCTGTTATACCTCTCTAGTTCTGCAGTCCATTCTTTACACGTTGTTAACGAGGAGGGACGAATCTGAAGGCAAAAAGGTACGGTTGTCATTCAGCCACTCTCTAATTTAACAGATTTGAATAACGTTCACCTGTTTGAAAGCAGTAAAACCATTTGACTACTGACTTGGCAGACTACTTTATCCTCGCTAGAGAACGAAAAGAAATGTTTGACCAATACTTTTCACCAGTGCCATGCCCCTATGTTTAGTTTCCCACATCTTATCGTCTTCATGTTAAGGGCGATCCATGTCAATTGTGAATCTCAGTTGCAGTAATTTAGATCAATAAGAGATTTGCGTAGACATAATACGCTGGCCCGTAAAAAGAGGTCAAGAAAATGATGAAGGCCTTAACATAAGGTTCCCCAAGCCAATGGACATTCCTTACCGATACGTTCAACTCTTTTTCTCTTACTGTTCCTCCTACTTCACGAACTAAGATTTTTATTGTAGAAATACCACGAATCAATACTGTACGGAAGCTGCTCTTGTTTCCTTTGTATAGTCTGCCTTGTAAGCCATTCACAAGTGTGTACCAAAACTCGTATATCAAAGGAGAGGACTGAGGAGTATTCCAACCAGCGCACGTTATGTTGAACAATGTGTCTAGGCTTTCTCCTTCAGATGGCTTAATTATACACTGTGATCCTGTTTAGAACAAAAATACATGTGAAATGCAAACCAAAACAAAACCCAAAACCACAACAAAACTAAAAAAAAGAGCCTTTTTGGCGATTTGTTACGTAAAGAAATTTATTATTGAAATAACTATGGCACTACTCTAGAAATTCTCCATTTGACTGGTCTAACGATACATAAATGGCAATGAAATAAAATTCTGTCGTTCTTTTACTTGACCTAAACTTTGAAAGAAGAGGTACAGGACCTGGCAGTGCGAGGACAAAATCATAAACAAACTGGAAAAATCCTACATTGAGAAGAGTGAGTTTTGAAGAGATGTAAATTTTCTGTCCGTAATAATGAGAATGAAACTGAGAGTGATAATGAGAATAATCCTGGGGCAGTGTGTTAATTAACTGTACGTTGCTTGGGGATCTCAGCCTGTAAACCAGTTTAGATCAATTTTCTGGCTCTATAGTACTGGTCAGAGCAACGCTAAGCGAAAATAGGATCAAGTTTGGAAATGCTGTAGTTGTAAAGGAAGGAATGTATCAGCACGAAATTTCCTTTAATTCATCTCACTAGTATGTTGAAAATAATCACGGAAAGACGAGCTTTCTGGTGCCGTTAGTTTAATTTTTATAACTTTGATGACATCACATGAAAACCAACAATAAGCAAGTTGGGTATGACAAGCCGGATATTGTTGTAATAGACCAGAAACATCGTATTTGTTTTATATCGATGTTGTGTACCCATTTGACACAATAGCCACTATAAGGAGAGTGAGAAACTTTAGAACTACGAATATCTGAAATAGGACGTGAAATTAATCTAAAGCTAGCTTATATATATATAAAAATGCGTTTTGTAGCTAGTTTCACATATTGAATCTGTGAACCCTGTACACAGGGTCATGTAAAATAGTATTTCTGCAAATGTTAGTGAAATCCTGAGCAAATGACGGAGAGTTGGAGGGGAAGTAGTTCCTAGTACAAGCCTTAATAATAATAATAATAATAATAATAATAATAATAAGAAGAAGAAGAAGAAGAAGAAGAAGAAGAAGAAGAAGTCGGCACTTCTCGGATCGGCACATATCCTCAAGGACATCTAGGTAACTTTCAACACAGGGGAAAATTATCTTAAGCACCCTTTTCTGTATGCATTCAATTTTGTCAGACAGATAACCTGGAATGGATTGCCACACAGGCACGGCGTACTCTAGAACGGATCTAATAGTGCTTATATAGACCTTTAACATGCTACCTTGATCAACGCCGGCTTGGCGTAGAATACGTAGGGAGTAGAGCTTCTTGCAAGCGTTTTTATATATGTAGTCAACATGACTATTCCACTTAACCCTCATCCTACCAACATATTTTACATACTTTTTTTTTTCTTTTTTCCACACAACATACACTCCATTTTTTCTTTCAATCATGCTCAGTTACGATTTTCAATAATTTTTAGGAAACTAACGTTAATAATAATTCCATTTACTAATGCAAACGTTAAAATTGTACCTTGAAATTAAAAGGAAGGTTTTACGTGCCAATTAGACAAACATGCTTAGAGAACTCAACAGATTTGTGCAAATCTTACTAGCTGGGGCCACTCAAACCCCATCCCTTATTACGGTTATTGACTATTTGAAAAACAACTGTGGTATACAATGCATAGCGCAGGGCTGCATAGAAGTTCTAAGAACCAATTCATAAACTTTTCCCACATAAACAGCGAATTACTGTTGGAAAATTCATAAAATAATTAAAATTGTTTGATATTCAGGATGACAATGAACAATGAAAAATAGTATAAACGTTACATATTATATAAGGGAAATGTTTCGTTTTCATTCTGATGGGATGTAACCAAACAGTGCCTGTAACATCATGAGACTTCTTAGATCTAGAAGCAATCATCGTAAAGCACTTGTTGAACACTGTGTGCTGGACATTCAGGGTGCTTGCACCTATCGCATGTCAATCGAACCTTCTTATCGAATCCACGAGGGCAAAGGTGACATCTCTTTCTCTTTGCCGCACTTGTGTCACCTTGAACTTGCTGGACAGGCAGAGGAAGATCAACTCCAACCATCTTCATGGCATTCCTGATTTGTGCCTGCAATGTAGGTGTAAGTGCTCTGCGTCTGATGGTTGGCAAGACGAGCTGACTTGCTAGCTCTCAAAGGAAGAGGCGTCTCCTGCGTTTACCTTCAGAAATTTTCCATTGAGGAAAGTTGCCTAACCAGACAATAAATGCTGCTACAGCCCTAACATCAACGATATTTCCGAATAGTGCTACAGGCCAACGGTTGACTTTCCTCCTACTTGTGTACATCGTTGCCGGGTGATCCAGATTATCTACTCCACTTTTGGCTGAGTTATAGTAGAGGATGATTTCTGGTTTCTGGGTGTCACCATCTACTTGGTCATCATGATGTATTGTTGACAGCACCAAGACAGCCTGCTTCTCCTTTGCTACACAGGTAACCAAAGTGAGCTGGTCACTGAAACCAAACATGGAACTCTGAACCTGTCTGGTACTGTTAACCTTCATTGAATCTGTGATGTGTGGTTTGTTGGAACGGATTGCGCCCACAAAGGTCAAGCCATCCTTCAGAAGATCTTCTGCAAGAGGGATGGAGGTGAAAAAATTGTCGGATGTGACATTCCTTCCACTTCTACCCCATGGTTCCACAAGCTGTTTGAAAACACGAGCTCCCTGTCCAACTTCTCTCTGCTGGCCAGGTTGCCTTCCCAGGTAAACATCACCTTTCAACGGACACAGGTCTGTGAATCACGGCAGCACCGAATTTTAATTCCATATTTAGCTGGCTTAGATGGAATGTACTGGCGAAAACCACATCTGCCTCCAAACGCCACAAGCTGCTCATCTACACAAAGATCTGGACCAGGAATCTAGAACTTTGGAAGTTGTGCTTGGAACAGATTCCAAAAGTCCCTAAATGGTGCGAGTTTGTCATCAGCTTGTCTTTCTTCCCAAGCTGCACGATTATCAAACCTTAAAAACTTGTGAATACTTGTAAATCTATTCGTGGACAAGGTTGCACTGATGATTGGTCTCCCTTCATTCTCTGACCATAACGAGGACACAGATTCATGATTTGATTTGTGCAATCCGGCATAATGACAAAGTCCAATAAAGGCCTTAGTCTCAGTCGAGTCAACTTCCTGCCAATCTCATCTATTCTCAGGGTTATCTTCATTCCATTGACTGACCATTCGTCTAGCCTGACGATTAGTTTCTAGAGCAATGAGATCAACGTAGTTGGGGTGATGAAAAATCCAAAGGCTTCCACGACTGAGTTGCATTTAGCAGCAAGTGTTATTCCTGGAGGTGTCCTTATGATGTCTTGCATGTGACGTCGACCTCCATTTGGTGGGGTGATCTGCCAAATGGTTCCATTCTTGGCGATAAACACATCCTGAGCAATACCTTCCTCTCCCCTAGCAACCCTGGCTGCCCTCGTCCTCTAGCCTGGCCACGATTTCGAACACTACCACGACATCTTCTAGGCTCATTTGGAGGTTCAGAAGGAGTGAAAGCCTGGTCTGTTGCATTCCTTTCATATAGTAGTATAGGAGCTGACTCAGAATCACTGTGGTCTGAAGGCTCTGACAAATGGTAACTTTCTGTATCGGAGTTGTCGGAAAATTTCTAGTTCAGATTCATCTGAGTGCACTTCTAGAACCGCATGGAGAGTTTCCTCTGTATTGTAATACAAAATTCTACCTTTTGCCGCCATTACTTAAGGGAAACAAAAGGAGTCTTAAGTTGAACAAAGCAATCCTAAATCGAACAGGCTATTTACTTGTTAGCACTTTATGTATATTACATTGAACTGTCCAGTACTTCATTTGGTAACCTTGAACTATCCTGTAGCATTGCTGGGGTCAATAATATTATGTCTGCCTTATTAACATGCATGAAGCAATGCCCAAGGGTATTCTTTATACGCAATGTGCCTTTTTGACTCATAAACAGCCCACAAGATGCCCATCCGACTTGGAAATGGTCGACTTTTTTAAATGCAGCACTTATTACCAGTGTTTTGGTTACTGATAGTGCTCAAGAAGCTTCCTTAGCTGGAAAACAGTGCGCAACATTCTGGGTTGACTAAAAAACAGCACACAGCAACCTTGGTTAACCTTAAGCCAGCGCGCGTAGAATTTGTCCGACTTGAAAACAGCACTCAAAAGATTTAGGGTTATTGTTAAGTTTAGAGTTAGGGTTAAAATTAGGGCTAGGGTTAGAGTTAGGGTTGGGGTTAGAGCTAGGGTTAGGGTTAGAGCTAGGGCTAGTGTTAGGGTTAGGGTTAGAGCTAGGGATAGGGTTCGGCCTAGGGCATTGCAAACGTTAACGTTAAAGTAAGCGGCGTATTTGAGTCTCGCACAGGTTTCTTGGTTTCTTGGTTCCTCCGAAATGAAAAGAGCGCACGGGTTTCTTGGTTGATTCTTAATTCTTTCGGGAAGGCTTTGGCCGATGGAAGTAAAGTGTTGAAGAGGGTGTTTTGGTTGAAAACGGCATACAGCAGGATCGGATTTGGTTCTAACTCAGTGCTTAAAAAGCTTGGTGTCGGCTGAGAAATAGAATAAAATATTAAAGAAGGCTGTTTTTATTTACAGATAGGTTTTGGCCACTACCAACAACTTCTGTTCGTGAGCAACACCGAAAATTTGAGTTAACGATGTTCAAGGGCAAAATTAAGAGTTAAAGGAGTAAGCTGTTTCCCGTCGGTTTCCGCGTCGAAACAGAGATTTGACTGGCGCTTCGCGTGGTTTGGCCATTATTGAAACTATTTTGAAGGGTTCATTTTCGTCGTCAAATGGAACCAGTGGAATGAAAATCGTATCACAAATCAACGTAAATGACGACAGTGAAAAAACTGGAACAAAATACTTAACTATTTTTGTTGGCTTCAAGACGTAAATATTTGCATAAGATGTGAAATTTAATCCGTATCGTCTGATGCGTAACACAACGACTTGTTAAAATGTCTCGCGTGCAAATACGTTTTTGCTGGTGTTCATCTCGCTTGAAAATACGTTTTGCTGATGTTTAAAAGCCTCCATAAAATCAAAATAACCGAGTTGATCGACGCAAAACTTATTTATATGTTGAAATTGGGCAGCATGTCTCCCTCCCTGTGTTTACATAACAACTCGACGACCGACCACGAGTAATATTTTCCACGCGCGCCCATGCAACTTTTCCCTGGATTGTTTTCAAGATAGTCATCGAAAACGGACGGACTTCTCGTCATGCTGACTTCCCTCTCTCGGATGAATTCTCCGTAATGTTTCCAAATTTTGACGAACTGTTTCACGGCTTCGATGGCCCGCGAGACAGCGCCCACTTCGGCCGCAATGAATTGTGGGAATGTTATGCCCTCCGCGAGCGAAAGACACTGCAAACATCGGCCAGTTTTTTTGCCCGTAACTCCAAAAACACCTCTCCTTTTCGCAAATTCTAGCACGGCAACCTTTCAGAAATGGACCAAGACTAGCAAAACCGAGCCGCTTTTGAGACCAGAGATGTTTTCAGAGTTTTTTTTCTGCCCGGCTCTTAATCTCTACTCCCAAACCGGAGAGTCAAATTCATCTCTCTCTTCATGGTTTGGCAAGCAGCGAAAACACGACTGGCTTCTTTCAGCCGTGTGAGACTTATGGATCTTAAGACTTCATGATGTCCTTCGATCACCGAGCGAACAGGCAAATTGACATAATTCGATTAAACCAAACAAGCTAGCGCGGATTCGGCAGACACGTTGCGTAAGTACCAATGTTTTAACCACCAAAACTTTTAGTCTACGTCACACTATGGAACAATCCTTTCTACCTGTCAATCATTTCATGTCCAGTTTCAGTTTTACCCTTCACTTACGAGCATTTGGCGCTAAGTTTTCAAATAAAGAAATGAAGAATACCCTTGGGCATTGCTTTATGCATGTTAATAAGGCAGACATATGAAGGGCTGAGAGCATAAACTGCCTATGTGTAATTTTCGGCCGTTTTTAAAGTTCGCTTGAATTTGTCCAAATTTCTGCATGTGAACTGCATTTTGATTCAAAAACATTGTCCCGTATTTTTTTTCACCGATTTCTTTTTCGTTTTCGAGAAATAACGTATGCATGGATTGTAACATGAATAGAAGAGCATCTTTTTTTGAGTGGCCTCTACGCGCAAACTGTCGCGGGTCGATTTTTCCATGTAACTGTGGCAGTAGCTTATGCACGTGAATCTCTGACTCCATGACTTTTGCCAGTGTGCACGTGAGCGATATGGCGCGGAGATCGCTCTTTTTTTCTTTTGGTGGGGTGACCTTCGGGATTGGGGTGACGATGGAAGATTTTAGAAGTGATGGGATGTATCCCTCCTTAAGCGACTGGTTATAAATATTTCGAAAGACAGGAGCTAGTTCGTGCGCAAAGCGCTAACTATTGTAGCAAAGTGCAACATGGAAGGAAAGACACTGAATATTTTGACCCTAGCCAAAACCCTAACCCCAACTCTAACCCCAACCCCAACCTAAACCTAACCCCAAACCTAACCTAACTTAACCCTAACCCATCAATCTAGCCTAACCCCAAGCCTCAGAACCTTAACCCTCAGGGCAAAACAAACATTCATTCTCCCAACCCCCCTCCCCCTCCATTCCACTTATGTTTAAGCTAAGCTTAGCCATCGCTTTTGTTATTTGTTGTCAAAAGTACCGATCACGTGACATCAATTTTTTTTCATTAAGGTAGTCATAGTACCACTTATTGTCGGGAGATCAGACTTTTGATCCTCTACTTCAAAATAGTATTTCACTGAACAAATTTCAATGTCACGCAACACTTAGCAATACAAAACAACAGTTCTCTCTGCATATTGAAACACTGATTAATTTTAGCGATCATTGAACTGGATATACACGAACATTTCCCTGGTAATGACGCTGAAGATTGAAATTGGCTATTGGACAAACTTGGCTCAAATATGGTTGACGTCAATGCGCTGTCTGTTACACCTTACGAAAAAGTAACAAAAAAAGGAAATAACTGATTATGCAAAGCGTTTCCCAGATCATCAAACGAGGAAAAAGAGAGGCTTAACACAGCAACTATGGGCTGTGATATTCTTGCAAACTTTAGCATGTTGTGTTTTTCGACACTACATGCAGACCTGAAACAGTCGGTGATACTGATAGTTTGTCGGTGGCAGTTGCTGAAAAGTATAAAAGAGAGTGTTAAAAAGTGTTAATAATTCAGTGATTTCAGTGAAATATTTGAAACGTGATGTATTGCATGAAGTTTTTAACGCTGTAACGTATTCTTTCTTTTCTCCATTCTCTCTATTGATAAAACACCGCCCTTCCATCTCTTGATCCTATACTTCTATTTACTAATCTAAACAATAGAAAATCTTCATTTATTTTCCCACCTATGTCTACCTCAACCTACTGTATATACGTTGATAGCTTGTTTGATATTAATTCCACTTATTTGTTTACTTATTTCTGTATAATTCGCCTATTGTGTCTCTTTATGATATTTGTTTGTTTGACTTCAACCCTTTTTGCACATGTTGGTTTGTAACTCTCGCACCATTGACCTTTGCCATTTTAGCCCCTGGCTTTGCCTTATCATTGTATCTCCTTCTGTTTTGTGCTGCTGGTTGTTTACAAACTTTATAATTTTTCATCTTAAAAAGAAATATGCAGACAGTGTACACCGACTTGAAATAATCGGTGCTTCCGACGGTTTGTCAATGGCAGTTGCTGAAAAGAATGAAAGAAAAAAAAAAAGGATTACGGTTGGGGTCAGCGTTAGGGTTAGGTATACATTTCAGAGCACGCATTTCAGTAAAAATAGTTTGGTGAGTTAAATTGCATTTTATGCAAGAAAGTGGGCAACTTGTTTTTTTTTGTAACTAGACACAAGTGTTTTAATCTAAAAATATACCGCTCGTAAAATTCATACAAAACTACATCTGGGACTTTAGGGGCATAGTTTCCTACTCCTCACAAGTGAGGATATTGATGACGTCATTACCCGCTTTTTCAGGGTTGTTTGTGTAGTCAGTGAAAAATGGTGATTGACAGATTCCTGAAGTTCTCTGAAGCTGACGGAAAAACCATCGCTGACGAATAAAGTGTCTGTATGTAGAGCGTGTCCGTTAGCGGACACTCTTAGATGTTTTGGCCGCGCCCCATTTTTGGCGACGCCAAAACATCGAAAATCCCTTTACTCGGTCTTTCTATACTCGGAAACCTTATGAAAACGCTTGCTACGCAGGCTAGGAATTTCCAGGCGGCACCTATCTCCTCTGTGGACATGTTATGAAGGTTTTCTTCCCGTAAGCGGACATTCACCCTGCTTTTGGGA
This sequence comes from Pachyseris speciosa, assembly GCA_016490735.1. NCBI lineage: Eukaryota > Metazoa > Cnidaria > Anthozoa > Scleractinia > Pachyseridae > Pachyseris > Pachyseris speciosa. Next base: position 203,366 of record JAEMWC010001164.1, on the reverse strand, counting down.
AAAATTCTCTTAAGTGGAGAGCTCTACTAACGGACACTTTTTCCAATTCCCTAGGGTGACCGCTTACGAGAGAGTTGACTGTATAATGAAAAGATGTACATGGTGGGGCGAATATATAAATCAGTTCTATTTTCCAATGGTAAAAACAATATTTTAGGAAAAAAACAGGCAGTAAAATTTTGTTTTAACAACTCGAAAATAAACTTAATATCTTCCTTTTCTCGTGAAGTATTCTCCATGCGTAATAAAGGAAAGATAATTCACAGATTTGTGTCGTGAAACAATGACTAGTAACAGCGACTTCACCACTGTTGATTCAATCAATGCACATGGAAGCTCTAATTAAAGAAGATGAATGTACTGCACTGAAGGTGAAAGTTTCTTAAAAGGTGTGAAAGACTATTGCAGTTATGAACGCAGGTGGTCATTGCATCGAATCACGTTCAAGCCGGGATATTTTTTCAAGATTTCTTTAGCTAGACTGAATTTTTGTGAACCCAGAGTTTATAAATGGGCTTAGATCGGAGAGGAAACTGTGTGGTCGTCGTGTCTAGAGCTCAGTTTCAGTTACCGAAATACCAAACACTTCACAAATAAATAATAAAACAGGAGTAGTCTGTAAAAAGCTTATTGTTGTGTTAGCTGGTATGAAATATGTATTTGGAACCTCTACTCGGAAAAGTCGGGTCATCGTTTCAAGTACTGAGCCAATGCACGAATAAGAAAAATACCAAAACATGTTTTGTCAAATAGTTGACCGAAATAAGTACGAGATGATTAGCATGACACTGCACATTTACTATTTTAATTGAAATACCAGAAATGGTCTTTAAGTATGAAATCAATTATGTACGTCAATTTTTAGTGAAATAGTGAAGAAACGAATAAATATATCTGCATTTAAAAAACTGATAAAACACCGCGCAGAGGCTTTTACCCGCGAAATAAAATCTTGCGCAAGCACTGGAAGAAAAAAATCTTACAAAAGACTTCCTCATCCTCCCAGTTCTTTTCTTTTCTTTTTCCAACGTGAGATCAGCATCCACGGGCAGCCGTGCACAAGCTACAACCAGTTGCAAAACTACTTGAGACACTGTGCCTTATTTGGGCTTTAATGATGTCTCCATGATCTTGCGCTTTCCATCTCCCCACTCTTATCAAAGTTGCTTGCAGTGCAACATCTGCAAGCTCGAAACGGGCACGAACACCTTTGAATGAGGAAGAATCCAGTCCGCCCGGTTGTTCGAAAGCCGATGAACCCTAATCCAAGATAAAAAAAATTAACCAAGGAGTTTATTTCTCTATCCATAAATGTTGTTCAACGCTGATATTCTGCAAAAGTTTAGATTAGAGGACGTCAATCCTAAAAAGCAAAAAGCAGCAAAGAAAGTTTCATCAAAAAGTTACAAAATGAAAAAAGTTTCATCCAAAAGTTACAAACTGCAATCAAAGTTTATGCATTATAAGTTAATCATATTATAAGTTAATCAGCTTCTGAGCAACCGGACCCTCATTATCACTATTTTTAGGACATCAGTGACGTCACAAAGCCATTGTTCTTGAGGAACATAGCGGACGGTTTGCAAGAGACGCGCGGGTCGTAAGAAATCGTTTGTTTTCTGACACGTAAAATAATGATCCGGAACTTTTAATGAGGAAACATCAAGGTAGCCGCCATTTTCGGATCACATTTCAAAATAAGTCGAGAGTTAGCTCAGATTATCGTATTTTTCGAATTTTCTGTATTCATTCGGACTTTTTTTACTGATTCTAGTGTTCTTGAAGTACCATTATGCCAAATCCCAGCTTTGCAGACAACTAATTTTTAGTTTAAAGTTTACTGAAACCGCTGTTTTAGTAAGACAGAAGGATTGCTGTTTCTTTGTGTTTATAACACCCAGTTTTGTTTTCATTTTGTTTTGAAGGGGATTCTATGGAAGTGCACACGAAATCGTACGACTCTCTTTGTCGAATTTGCGCTGATAGACTCAAACCAGGGAAACGAAAAGAGGAGGCTATTAAATTTGCTGACCAAGTCCTGAAAATTTGGAATGTTTGTGTGTTGGTTGATTTACCAAATGTCCACCCATGGTCAATATGTATGAGATGTCGAGAAAAATGCAGTATTGCTCGTCCGTTTACTCGTCGCACGAGTCAAGTTCGAGTCACGAGTCAAGTTAGAGTCACGAGTTAGGTTCGAGTCAGGTTCCAAATTTTTTTTTTTTTTTGTTTTTTTTGTTTCTTTTTTTTTTTGCGATTACACTAATGATGTGCGAGCAGTAACCAGAAATATTAACTTCCCAGTTGGCGACATTTTTCATTCTCGACCAAAAGAGCCATTACCACTGCGTATTGCCGTTGCTCCACCAAGATACACGACAACCTTCAATATCAATACATTTTCTACAAATATTAAGGCCTCAAATTTGCACATACCTGAAGTGCATGTCCCATTTACCCGATATACCGGAAGAACAGGCGCGTATGGAAAACCAGGAAACCGAAAAGCCGGAAATGCAGGAATACCGGAATGCCGGAAGGTGCCGGAAAACCGGATAGAGCTGGTCAGAAAAGGAAAATTAAGTTGGAGCGAAATAGAATGGAATTAAAAGGAAAACAGTTTTTAGTTTATAATTTTGTTTATAAAAGTCGCACTCGCACACCCTTCAGCACTCCAACTCCCGAGATTTTAATTACTCATTTTTTCCCACGGCGGCGAAATAATTTAATTTGATATTATGGACGCTTACGGTCTTCACGTGCAAGCTACAGGTGATTGAAAGCTGTACTCCACCTTTACTTTCAAGGCGTGAGAATATTTTTCCTAGATAATTGAACCAGGAGGTCCCGACAAGAAAAGGAAATTATAAATGAATGTTATAGCTTGTTTTATTTGCGGTATAACGTCTTTGCCTCGCCTTTCAGATCTCGTCATAATGAAATCTGAGAAACGGCAGGAAAGAGGTCGGCATAATTGTTATTTTTCGTGAACTACATGTATTTGTTCATACTTTCGTTTTTTGAAGCCCATCGCTTCAGTTTTAGGGGGTGTTAACATGATACCGGGGCGACTTTCGCCCCGGCGCGAGTTCACTCCGGTTCCCTCTTGCAGCTCTGTATTCGTTTACATGATAGCGTCGCGAGATTTTGCAACGGAACGAAAATTCTCGCTCCAGTGCAGGAACCGGGGTGAACTCGCGCCGGTGCGACATGACATTTTTCGGTGGTATCATGTAAACGAATGCTGAGTTGCGAAAGGGAACCGGAGTGAACTTGCGCCGGGGCAAAAGTCGCCCCGGTATGAACCTCACACCGGTATGAAACTCGCCTCGGTGCGAGTTTTCTCATGTAAACAGCCTCTTAGTGCACGTTTCACAGTTTGAAAGGTGCGTTTCGCGATTGGTAGGCTATTGTACATTATGCGTTTGTTTCCCCACTAAAATGCTCCACCTTAATACTCCAATTTTCCCACTAAAATGCTCGGTCTTCCCAAAAATAGCCACTAAAATGCTCGGATAATGCTCATTATATAAACGGTTTTTTAAAATTAATTTAAACGTTTTTAACGTGGTGTTAACTGTTCACACTTGCAAAAACGTACAAGTGTTGCAAGTAACAACAATAACGTATACGAGTTCATAAATACAGCCAAAAAAATAATAGTAATCCTCGAAATCATCTATGAATTTTGAGTTTTAGTCTTCATTTTCTCCAAAAAAATATTTTCTTTTTTAGTTTCTCGGAAAAAAAAAATTCCGGGAAAATGCCTCTAAAATGCTCGAATAATGCTCAATGCTTTTGCCTCACTAAAATGCTCGAAAAAATGCTAGCATAATGTACAAAAGGTTAGCGATTAGAAAAAGCATTCTCACGCCTTGAAATTAAAGGTGGAGTACAGCTGTCAATCATCTGTAGCTTGCACGTGAAGACCGCAAGCGTCCATATATCAAATTAAATTGTTTCGCCGCCGTGGGAAAAAATGAGTAATTAAAATCTCGGGAACTGGAGTGCTGCAGGGTGTGCGAGTGCGATTTTTATAAAACAAAATTATAAACTAAAAACTGCTTCCTTTTAATTCCATTCTATTTCGCTCCAACTTAATTTTCCTTTTCTGACTAGCTCTATCCGGTTTTCCGGCACTGTCCGGCATTCCGGCTTTCCGGCTTTGTGGCTTTCCGGCATTCCGGCATTCCGGCATTCCAGCATTCCGGATTCCAGCTTTCCGACTTTCCGGTTACCTGGTTTTCCATACGCGCCTGTTCTTCCGGTATATCGGGTAAATGGGGCATGTACTTCAGGCATGTGCAAATTTGAGGCCTTAATATTCGTAGAAAATGTATTAATATTGAAAGTTGTCGTGTATCTTGATGAAGCAACGGCAATACGCAGCGGTAATGGCTCTTTCGGTCGAGAATGAAAAATGTCTCCAACTGGGAAGCTAATATTTCTGGTTACTGCTCGCAGATCAGTAGTGTAATCGGAAAAAAGAAACAAAAAAAAAAAAAAAGAAAGAAAAAAAATTTGGAACCTGACTCCAACCTGACTCGTGACTCGAACTTGACTCGTGCGACGAGTAAACTCAATCTTCGTTACTTGGCTGGAAACTTTAACCTAGCTACGAAAACATGGGTTCATTCCTTTGCTACTTGAGTTCACTTGAATTGCTCAACTGAAACAAACTTCCAATCAACATTTCACAGGTTATGAAAATATAAATATATACGAGCCACAAACAACAATTTCTATCAGTTTGCTTGCACCAAAATAGAGGCAAAAATTGGACAAAAGGATTCAGGCACTACTTGAGTTTTTAATAGAGCCAACAAAATATGAGGCCATAGTAACAACGCATTCGAGAATGTTACAAAATTGGTGGAATTCCTTTGTATTCAGCTAACACCAATACTGATGCTGTACACTTCTGTTGAATTCAGTACATTCAAAGCAGTTATAGTTGATGCTGTCTATATTTTATTTCAGGTCCTTTCATCAGCCAAGAAGATGTCTAAATAAAATGATTAAAAAATAAATTATCTCCCTGGTCTATTGTTTTTAAGGCTGCTTTTCTCTGGTACGTCTTGATGCAAGGGGAATCACATGTTTGTGGGTACTTGAATCCTGCTGACTATACGATACAGTCATTAATCCTGGATTAAATCATCATGTAATGTTAAATGTATTTTTTAAGGGTGCTTTTCTCCGATACTTCTTAATGCAAGGTGAGTCACATGTTTGTGGGTGCTTGAAATCCTGCTGGCTATACCATACATTCATTAATCCCGGGTTAAATCATAATGTAATGTTAAATGTCTTCAGGTTTTATTTTGAAATTACAGATAAGGTAATTTAAAATAAAAGGCTTTGCATTAGGCATTGCTTGAAAAAAAACTTTAACTTGAACTAGAAGAAGACATCCCGTCTTTGTACACATTCGACGCACTAAAAATTGTAAAAACTGTGAGATAAAAACTTGCCGTGTTTCTCTTTGCAATGTTTCCACAGAGCCGACCGTACCTCCTTTTTGATGAGTGACTTCATGTGTTCTTTCCCTCTCGTATACGCGCTCCGTGATGTTTCTCCCACGTAAACGTTGTTACACTCCGTACACTCTATTTGATAAGTCACGCTCTGTCTATCACATGGCCCTTTCCCATTTCCCCTACACACTGGGCAATCTTCTCTTTCACATTTTCGTGATTTAAACGGGTCGGATCTCTGGAGTAACCTCTTAATCGCAACACCTGCTCTTTCGACCACTTTTATCTTGAAACCCTGTTGCCTTATTTCTCTCTGGTATTTACTTTGTAGCTGTGAATTCGGTGTAGCTGGTATAAAGATTACTGCCTCGTTTTCGTCCTTCTTATACCAGTTGTTTTCCTTTCTCATCAAAAAGGAGGAACGGTCGGCTGTGTGGAAACATTGCAAAGAGAAACAAGGCAATGAAATGCAGAAATTTAAAATGAATGTTATTGGTTCTTATGCCGATGACGCCATGCTAAGACAAATATCTGAGGGTGTCCGGATAGACAAAGTACCAGAAGGCTCACTGATTAACTCTAAGAATGAATGGAACTATTTCCACGTCCCACGCGCGATCATCACATATGACAGCGCACTCCCTACGAGATAAGTTCGCTTACATGACGCCAAAAAGTTCTCAAACAGTTTTAATGTATCTTACATGAATTACTAAGCATATTGACTGAAGAGGCTCGAAGAGCGAAATATATTTCAAACTTTTAGTTTTTATTTCACAGTTTTTAAAATTTTTAGTGCGTCGAATGTGTACAAAGACGTGATGTCTTCTTCTAGTTCAAGTTATTCTAACACATTCCTAGCCTCGGCGTTGAGAATTGTTCAGAAAAAAAACTTTGAGTGTCCAGAAATCATAATCAACACAACTTCAGTCTTTCTATTTGATTAAAATACAATGCAATCACTTCTCCTTAACAACCAATTTCTATTCTATCTTTTTCCTATTTTTAACTTGTCAAATCAATGCAACAATTACTGATACCTCTGGTTGCATGATTACAAGAAGTTCAATATTAATCTGGTAATTGTTTTTCAACCCCGCCACGAAATGGGATTAACAGTGTTTCCTTGAAACAGAAAAAACATGAATATTTGAATTTCTGCTTGTAAAGGAGTGATATTCTGATTCAGTGCGGAGTTATGCAAATAAGCCCAATCAGAACGTGCTGCGTTCTGATTTGCATATCGCCGACCCCACTGAGATGATTGGCCGAACAGAAAAACCCAAAACTGTTTCGAAAACGCGGAGCGCGATAGAACGAATTTGGCTGATTGAGCTAACAGGTTAGTGGTATCTCACACTTTAGTTCACAAATGGGTGATTTTTTACCGCTGTGTACCACATTGTTTTTGACCAGCATTGTTTTCCTTGTAAAGCACCTACAATGACGTAATTATGACCTAGTCAAGTTTAATTTAAGTTCGGGCTTCTCAGAAATCTGCGTAAACAATCGACGTGTTTGTCCACATCTCCATGAACAACAGACCGAAATCCTGAGGCTATGTCAGATATAATTGCCGATAGCTTTCATAGAAGTTGTATCTACTCTTCCGTCACAGGTACAGGGCTGATCATCCGCCTTTTTTCCAACAAACTCAGAAATTATCTCCTTAAAAGTCGATTTCCTTATGTTTACGAAATCAAGGACAACCCCGCATCTGACATAAGGCTCCGAAGTGGCGTTTTGATCCTCTTTACGCTTATAACGCTCCGAAGTGGCGTCTGCTGAAGCCTTTCTTCAGTTTCTTCATCCTGCTCTTTAATTTTGTCAGTGAGGATGGCAAAGTAATAATCTGTCATGGAAAGCCTATCAGAGCGAAGACAGGCCGATCCAAGGCTATAAAATGAGGTGACCATAATGCGTTAACTTTTTTCCATTCCGCTTGCTATTTACATCATTACACCACCAGACGAGTATCCCTAACGTTAAAATAATATACGTAAAAGCTCTATTAAGCCCCCGGGGGCTTATTTAATTTCAGGCCTTATTAACGGTGTGGGGAGGGGGGGTTATTAGGTGGGGGGCTTATTCAAATCTTAAACACGCCGTTTATGTTTTTCGACGAAACTCAAACAACTGCCGTGAAACTTAGTTATTGAATAAAGAGAAGCGAATAGTATTATGTGTTTGAGTGTATATTTGTTTAAAAAAGAAAAAAAACTAACCGGGCCGCATAAAGTGGATTTCGCAAAGGGAATAGGAGGGAGTTATTTACTAAATCTTAAGTAGGGGTGGAGGGGCTTATTAGAGAGGGAGGAGGGGGGTCTTGTTACAGAAGTGACGTCCAAGTGAGGGGCTTATTAGAGGGGGTGGAGTTGATAGAGATGGGTGGCTTAATATAGAGCTTTTACGGTAAATATTTAGCCAAGCCTAAAAGCGGAACTCCACGGTTATTAGTCCTTTTACTGTCATAGAGTAACTTCGTATGGGTTTCCTTGAGCCAGTTTTATGTCCAAAACATTGAGCAGCAGCAGGGAAAGCGAGGAGTTTTACGATCAAGATGAACTATTCGATACCAAACGTTTGAAAAAGAAACAAACATTCTTGAGTCCAAACTACTTTCACTGTGAAAGGATAAAGGAATTCAAATGGATCAAAAACAAAACATTGAAAGAAAACAGTTTTTTGACTTCTTCAGGTACGCACGTGTGTACGTGCGTACAGACAACGTCGAAGTACAGACTACGCCATTTGGCTCAAAACACATGTTATCCTCTAACACAACTGCACATGTCCTGAGTGTAACTTAACAACAATCAAATTGCGTAATATCGATACACCGTTATTTCTCGTTCGAAATATAAACATAATGTAGCGTTCTGAAGCGCGCTCAAAGTTTAAACAATCATCCACGGATCTGCCATTTTGAAAAGTGTGGGTTTGTTTTGACGGTGTTTTGACACGTGACAAACAAACTCTAACATGGATTCTCATTGCCTGAAACACTAGTCGGGCCTGCCCTAAGGGATAATCCGGAATGGAATGAGGGGGTATGTGCCACATGTTACAGATTTCTTACCAATAGCGAGTAGTGTCACAACAACTTTGCAACTGGTTGTTTGAGTGCTTTTACGCAGTGTGATCATTGGGTTAGTTTAGGAATATGTACGGGACGTATTGTACTTTTTTAAATTAACAATTAAACTTGTTTAAAAAATAGGGTTTTATTGTCTTAAATCGCTTGGATGAAAAATGGTCAGAGAGAAAAGCTCATTTTGGGGTGTTTTTCGTACGACGCCATCGGGCGAATTTCGTTGTTATGATGGAACAAGTCAAAATACATGCCTAAGGTTGGAGAGGAACTATTGACATAACTGCGTTTTGGCTTTACGGTTTTTAAGGACGTGATTAAGAGGTGTTTACTGTGAGCTCATGTAAGCCAAGTATATTTACGTCCATAGATGACGCAAAAAGCGTCAAGTAGGAGATATATAACACTTTTATTCCTGTCTGACTTTTATTGTTTGGCTTTTATCACTAATTAGGATTGATCAAAAAAAAAAAAAAGATTGATGAGGAAGAGGAGAGAAAGGATTTCATCAGTTCTTCTGGTGTATTCCCACTGGGTATATCGGACCACGATTTAATTTACGCGACCATTCGGCTCAAAAACAAAAGACCACCTCCAAAAATTATCCATCTTTAAAGAGCCCGACGACCAGCTATGGGTTTGGGAACGATTATTCGACGATATTTGCAATGAGCATGCTCCGTGGAAGGAAATAAGGCCAATAATAATTCGTCACAAAATTAACCGAAGGTACAAACCCTTTAAGGCGGAAATTTCTTGTAAATGTCCTGAGCAATGGTCTAATTACAAAAAAGTTAGGAATAAAGTTATAACTGACCTAAGAAAAGCTAAATCAGCGTATTTTTCCAACATTTTTAGTGAAGTCAAGTCCTCGAGCACATACTGTCATCTTCTTAAGGGGGCTACAAACCCCAAGGTCCGCAAAAACATCGGGCCTCTTAAAAGGGAAAACAACATCATGGAATTCACGGACGCGGGAAAAGCGAACCTGATGAACTCTTATTTTGCAACGATAGGTTTAAAGCTATCCAACACTTTACCCTCGCCTACAAGCTGTGGAAAGGGGGCGTGTGTAGACAAAGATGAGACGGATACTCCGCGACTAACAGATGCCTATGTTTCGAGGTCTTTAGTAGCGGACAAAGTAAAAGCGCTGAGAACAAAGACTTCGAAGGTCACTCAAGTCATATGCGCGACACGTCACCAACTGCCTGTTAAATCCTTCTCTGCAGTGGTGCGTGTTGGACACGTGCACTGGAAAATCGCGGGGGACAAGAGAAAAGATAAGCCTGTTCTCCTTACATCGGACGCATTGCGCTTATCATAATGTTAGAGTCTATTTGTTTGTACCCTGTCAATATATATCCCTTTAAAACACATAAATTGCTTTACAGGTCAGCCATTGATAACAATAATAATTCTTGTAAAAAAAAAGAAAAGAAAACAAACAAAGCAATAAAAAAAAAAAGAAAGAAAAAGAAACGAATAAAATAAAAAAATAAAAATAATAACTCATGCATATTGCACTATTGCAATTTGAACCTGGAGTTTTCTGCATCAGAGGCGGTGATGTTGACCGCGGTATATTCTGCATAGCTAATGAGGGGAAAATAGTTTATCCATTCCAAAGTCACTAATCACATTGTTGACATCAATAAATAATTTAATTTCTGCTCAGGGTTTGAGAAAGAAAACGCTTATCGAATGGTTTAGGATTCGCGACATGGTCAGAGTAACCGCCGAAATTGCTCATCGAAGCATCTCTTGCAGACAAAAATGAAAAAAAGAACCGAAGGCTTGCCTTGAAAAACATCTTTCGATATTTTATGCAGTTTTCCATGAACAGTCACTTAAAACTGCACGAAAGGTCAGGTCCAACCAGGGGTTTTGGGTATATGGTTTCTAGAGCCGTTTTAACTAGGTATATGGTATTTTTATGTTATAATTCGGGTGTAAAGTATCTGGTTTTTGGGTGAATTTTAGGTGTTTGGTATATAGACCACGCTTTTCGCTTTAAGACTTATCGTGTCAAAATAAAGGTTTTCTATTCTGTTCGACTCTATTCTAGACATGAATTTTAGGTCTCAAGCAATTCACACGTTCTACAGTTTTTAGGTATATTGGTATCTGATGGGGAAAAAACCGGGTATATTGGTATCCCACTACCGCCCCCTGGCTGGGCCTGAAAGGTCACTCAAGTCATGTGCGCGACACATCAAGATGACCAACTGTCTGTTAAATCCTTCTCTGCAGTGGTGCGTGTTGGACATGCGCACTGGAAAATCGCGACACGGTGAG